>VMBQ01003375.1:0-56368 GCA_007657795.1 Dreissena rostriformis
GCAGATTTTATGAGTGTGGGCTAGCACTCCTTCCTTAAAAAATTACTTCATACTCACAAAATGTGGAACAAACTTTGTATCACAGTATTTATTTCCAGCTATTAATTTTTTACTGATTTTTTTGTGTGTGATCTTGCGCTGTGAGGGGGGTGGGACCCGTTCTGTATTGCAGACTGCAAGGACTTGAGGTCTTTCTGTTGTTTGATCTGGATATCGCCCTGAGCAGTGCCAGCACCTGACTTGACGCAAAGTGCTTTTGCTTTTGGCTTCCATTTCGACCGCATGGCGCACAGCATCATTCAGACTCGATGGTCTTGCTTGTTTGGTGCTTATCCTCAACTCTGCGTTATGTACCGAATCCAGAAACTGTTCTTTTGCAAGAGTTTCTCTTACATCGGCAGAGGCAGTTGGAAAAGCCACATTTGCCAGCCTCCTGATGTCCTGGGGCAGTTCTGACAAGTTTTCCGATGCGCACTGTTTTCGTTCTTGAATGTGCACCTGGTACAATTCTGTTCGATTTGGTGGCTGACACATTTCTTGTAAAGCTATCACAAGTTCTGTAAAGTCATTGCAGTGTTTTGACAAATTCCCAAATACACCCTGTGCTTGACCTCTCAACGATACAGCAAGGTCCCTTCTCTTTTTCAGTCCATTTGTTCAATTCGGCATAAGCATCGCAGTGCGCTTTATAATCGGACCATGACCCGAAACCATACGTCGCAGGTCTCAGAGTGGTGCGTTCCTTGTTCGGGTTCTCCGCATCGGGTAGCGGTGTGCTCCGTCTTTTTGTCACATACCTCGGGGTATCTTCAACATATCTCGGGTCTGGTGGGCGAATACTCTTATTCGCATATGGACCTCAAACTATTATATTAAAAAACACGAATCCGGGTCACTTTAATAAGACCTCGAGACAAGACCTCGGGTCACGTCGAAATGACTTTGTATTGTGACTTCGTACCCTAGGTATGGAGCTTTATAGTGTTTTATTATGTTTGTATGAAGGTATGGGACTTGGTTTGGACACGTCACCAGGCACGACTCTCTGTGCAAGACTGTTCTCCAGGGCACGCTAGAGGGAGGTAGACGTCGAGGCCGTCAGAGAGAAAAACTGGATGGACAATGTAAAAGAGTGGACATTCCTTCCCATGGATGAATAACTCTCACCAGCACTCAACAGACCTGACTGGAGGAGGATTTCTGTATCGTCGTCCCTCATTTCTCCCCAACGGCAAAACCGGTCAAGGGATTGATGATGATGATGATGATGATGGGACTTGTATATCACCAACTATTAGCGACCTGGGCTACTGAGGGGTAGGAATCCTTCTTCAATGCTCTTACGTCGCTAGAAGAGGATTGCCAATCTCTATGCGCCCAAAGTCCCTAATATTATCTTAATAATATAATTTAATTACCTTTAAATTCTTATTGAGCGATGCGTACTCGACGAGGTTGGGGGCAGAATTGACTATTCAGAGAGAAAACGCGCGCTTTTATACTTTCTACTTTTCCGGCGTTACTCGGAAAATCATACTGTAGACATCTACGTAATAGTGGTTTGACTTATTATGCAACAAAATAATGAGGCTCCGATCTTTATTAAAGCCATGACCATTTATTGTACAGATGGATATGAAAACAACACACACCGATAATTTTCTAGGTGTATTGTTCAATAATGAATAAAACCTCGGCCATGCTTACCGGAAATCTAAGGACGCTATTAATATATAAACTAAAAGGAACAATATACTCACGGAAAAANTGCGTTTAGGATTTGAAAACAGCTCATAACTTCTACCAAGCGTTTATTGGGGGCATAAGTCATCCTATGGTGACAGCTCTTGTATTTAATATATTTTTAACTTGCACAATTTACATTTTATCTTCAAATATATCTGTGCATTAATCATTTTCTGTATTCTGCTTTGTAATAGTTATTAACAAAATCGTTATATTGCTCATATCTGATAATCGGATCTATGAGTATATAAGTATTAAGGACATCCTTGTATGACAGCGGGTTTTACTTCACATTAATCAAACCAATCCTGTTACTTTGCGATAATTGCTGTAACTACAGTATCTTTAATAGAAATATAATATTAATAACTAATATTATATCAGAAATATGTTGTACACATTGAAAAAGTTAATTATTTATTTGTATATTTGCGTCTCAGTTGTGTTGCTTGAAAAGTATTTTCAAATGTACTTCAGTATGATCTCAGTTCACATTTTGTCTGTTTACTTGGTGGATTCAGGCGTGGGACTCTTTGTGATAAAGATTATTCTAACACTCCCCTTAAAAATACTTTACACAACATCTCTGCATTATTTTTTAGAAGCAATTGAGATGTCCCTTGATAACAATACGAAGAATACATTTCAAATCTTGTTATTAAAGGGTTTGTTCACATTTTTAATTCTACAACAGTTTTCAATCAAGCTTTACTAAACTTGAACACGAAAATGTTTACTATTAAATTATCAGTCAGTTTGCTGCAGGAGTTGCAGAGTTATTTCTACCCTCACAAATAAAGTTTAAATATGCCTATACAAGAGTCACCATATTGGTTGGTTTGTACGTTGGTCCGCTGGTTGGTCCGTTTGTTGGCTTATAACTACTTCTTTAATATTATTCAATTAAGAAAAACTACTTTTGCTTCAAACTTAAATTTATTTTGAAAAAAATAACAGTATTTACAGATCCTTATGGTATAACACATCAATACTTTATTTGTGTTCAATTTAGTCGACAGTAATTAATTAGTTCTGGAAAACTATTATGTAATGAATCTTCAATATTGCATGTCAAAACAGACTAAGGCTTTTGAATGGTATTGAAATATTATTTATTACCTCAAACTGGACTTACTTTGTCATGAAATACACCTAACAAAAATTGAATTGTTTGACATACATACCAATCCAAACAATTGAACATTGGAATAACAAAATGCAATAATTGCATCTCTTTTCACCACAGCAGAATTAAAGAATTGTTCAAGAGACTTTAAACTGTGCAAAGTGTGATGGATCTTAAGGCCAAACAAAAAAATGTGATGTTTGGGTAACAGCTGAAAAAACATTAGGTAGGGTAGGTAGGTATTTTTTTATTTTTTTTTGGTCTTTGCGATGGCTCACATGCTTTTGCAATGGCTATAGTGTTTTACTATATTTTGTTAACCATACATTGTCTTTTTGTTTCAGAAAATGCCCATAATTCCATGATACTAAACTTAAAGACACATCTCCATTCAGTTAATGAACCAGGGCTCTCTCTGGCCATCAGGGGAAGGTATCCTGGTCCCTCATGAGGGGGAATTTTCCATGCGTTTCCCTTTTGTGGGGAATTTTGTTTACTTACTCTATCATTACTACATTTGTACATGTTTGCAGTATATTCATTTTTATGCTCCCCCAAAAAATATTCTGGGGGGGGAGCATATAGTCGCCGCTTCGTCCGTCCGTCCGTCCATCCGTGTGTCCGTCCGTGCACAATGTTTGTCCGGGTTATTTCTCAGCAACTAATGACCGGAATTCAATGAAACTTTATGGGAAGCTTTACTACCAAGAGGAGATGTGCATATTATCAGCCGGTTCTGGTCGGATGATTTTTCACAGAGTAATGGCCCTTTGAATTTTTCCATTGTACATATAGTGCAATTTTTGTCCGGGCTATTTCTCAGCAACTAATGGCCGGAATTCAATGAAACTTTATGGAAAGCTTCACTACCAAGAGGAGATATGCATATTATCAGCCGGTTCTGGTCGGATGATTTTTCACAGAGTTATGGCCNCAGTAGCAAAAATCTTCATTGGTTATCTTTATGTATATTTTGAAATTAATGCAGGACCGTGATAACTTGCATAACTTACGTCTAAATAGACTGAAACATGTTATAGTTTAATGTTTGTAATCTGAAACTAAGATGTAAATTGCATCATACTATATTACTTACCCTCTTAAAAGGAAGTTTATATCTGAAATCTTTTTTTTTATTCACAGCAAAACAAATGGTGGTTTCTTAAAATAACATTTATGATATTTATATTCTTAATTTGATTGTTTTTTTTGGGATAAGTATTGAAGTTCAGTTCAAACTAGTAAAAAATACACAAATTTTATCTTGAATATTTTTTTGACAAATACGATCAAATACCTGTGATTAAGGATAGCACAATTTCTGCAGCACAGCTGGGCATCGTCTTTGCAAAACATTACCACGTGTTCTTCTTTATGAACATCACATTTAAGAAGAAAATCTTCCACCTTCTTGGCAACTGGCCATTTCTTAATATTTCCCCTCCCATGAGGGAAATGTTTCGGAAACAACTGGCCGTGCATGTAAATACATTTTCCACAGTAAAACCTCACACAAGATTCGCAATAGTAATCAGCCGATTCCTCCAGTTTCATATCTTCGCATGTCGAACACAAGAAGTCTTGAACCATGTCAGATCCTTTTTCAATGGTGGACTGCCGGAAGGTCGCCATTGTGTTAAGCAAGAAGGCTTTTGATCTCAGTATATGTGACTGAACTTAAATAATAAGGTATCTAGGCTAATAGATTATCCAACAAAACAAAACACACTTATCTAGCTATCTTCCAAAGTCTTTTAACACATAATGTCCGGCTTAACAAAGTTAAATACAAATCAACTAGAAGTTTGTTCGCAAGGTTCTTTTAGCTAGTGAACAAAGTACTTGCGTCACCGGTCACGTGACATAAACCAATTCTGGCCTAAGTGGCCTACAGTGGTTTAACAAGTGGTTTATGAATGCATAGTAAGTATCTCAATGAATCAATAAACAATGGCTGTTACCATTGTTTTGTGAAAAAAGGGTTTGTTGTTTCGGCACATATATAAATATATATCGCCATAAGTTTAATATAATGATCACACTCAGCAAAAGAAAATGGAGGCACATTTTTTCCACAAATTGTTGCCTTGCTTTGAGATCATGCGATATTTAGCATATCAACATCTTTGGATGTTATACGGTATGACTGGTTTCAACTTGTTTTAGCAAGAACCGCTTTAGATACCAAAAACAACTGTATTGTTCAATAGATTGAGTGTTTATTAAATAGTTTGGCATAATAAGATACATTATGTTGAATTGTTATGGGGCCGTCCTTAAAGTACGTCACGCTATTTTATACCATTTTTACCCCCCCCCTCCCCTCACCCATCTGTCACAAACTGTCACAAATCTATGACCCCCACCCCCTAAAGTACGTCACACTGTCGAACGATTTAAAAAAAAAACACTCAATTAAAATTTAATCTGAAACACACTTCACTTTTAAACTGTATTACAATATAAAATTTCTACTTAAAAGAATAAATCACATTATTAAAATGTCTTTAATAGTAAATAGTTCATTGTTAACAGTTGTCAGAGTTATTCATTGAAGCAGTAATTCAATCCAGATTGAATTTGAAAACAGAAATTGCAAGAATTAGACTTGACAATTATATCATACACATCATTTATCTGCTGATTTTTCATTAACAATAGGTGAGGTTAAGTTTTAGATTATCTTGAGATAATGCAATCATTTTACACAGGATAAGAAGAAGATCATCGAAACGTGATAAAAATAATGAATACATTATATAAATATAACCCCTGAATCTTCAAAATTGTGTATAATAATAATAACTCTGATATGTGAAAATTAAATTCTGAAGTTCTCGGTCAATGACATAATTATGCAGCGGACAACGAAGAAATAATAAGACTTCCGGCATGACGAAAGCAATGCTATAAATAAAACAAGTTTCGAAACCGCATGTTTGCGTTCCTAGCGAGAGGTAGCGTAAACAACACATTCAGGAGATACGCATTTCATGCTACATAAAAAAAAACATAAAACTAATTCAAATGTTTCACACATTTTTAAAAATTATTCTTAAATCTATTAAAGTATACTTAAAATACAAATAAAGGTGTTACGTCGCACATGGCCTGACCCCTGACCCCCTGTCACACACTGTCACACTTTCGTACACCCCCTCCTACTCCCCCATGGTGCGTGACAAGCTGTATGGACGGCCTCTATGAAATATCAAATTCGGTTATAAAGAAGTAAATGAGTGTGGGAATATCTTTTATAAATTCAACATTGGTCTTCTTTTAAGGTACCAAACAGCTGACACTCGATCTTTCTAACAAATATGTGCACACTTGTGCAAATAAAGTTGTTAACACACACAAGAAATTGAAAAATATACTGTAAAAACTACTGTCAAACTATTTGCAATATACATGCACAAAAAACTGTAGCATTAATACATTATTTTTGCAAAAACAACTGCCAAAACAACTTTGCTTTTTAATGAAGCAGTTGTGTGTGCTTCTTAAATGATGTGATACTAATTTTTAAATACCCAATTGTTCGCATTTTGGACAAAGTGTTTTTACCGGAATATTTTTCAGACTGACATTGCAATGATATTTCCAATTGAAACAAACAACAATTAAACCTGGTAAAAACAAAAATCTTTGATATTTACACACAAAATACCGAATGACTACACACAGTATGCCTAAATAATTTGCAGGCTGTTATATATCTTATAAATGGTGTCCATCTGACATCAAGACAAAGGTCTTTGGTGTGAGTGCCCAGTTAATTGGGGACCAATTTCATCATCACCATCATCATCATTATTATCATCATCATCCTCATCATCATCATTTTTAACAAACATCCTTATTACAACAAGAGTGTTAACAATGTTTAATTTAGCCAAATAAAGAAAACTGCCGTGCCCCCTGGCGGCAATGTTTTTCTACGAACCATAACCATTTTAGAACTCAGTCGAGATATCATAAGAACACATGTTCTGACCAAGTTTACCGAAGACTGGACTATAAATGTGATTCCTACAGTGTTAACAAGGTTTTACTAAAGCCATAATATGAACACTGCCCTGCCTCTTTTCGGCCATGTTTTTCAACGGACCGGAACCATTTTATAATTCAGCCGAGATATCATACGAACAAATGTTCTAACCAAGTTCCATGAAGTTTGGAGTATTATTATGACTTCTAGGGTGTTTAACAATGTTTTGCTATTGCCATACAAGGTTTCACAGTACATCTGCATTGTCTGTATTTTATAATTGTCTCAAAAAGATTTAATGACGTCGTCCCTAGTACCTAGGGGATTTAACATAGGTCCAATTGACCAGAATGGCATCAACCAATCCCAATAATAAAGATACCCTTAGTAGCTAAGGGACTTGTCAAAATGTAGTAAAAAAGTTGTAATCAAAGGAGCTAACATATTTACTTTACCCAACATATAAAACCTACCTGCACCACTTAAATTTGTAGTCATCATTATAATTTTGTATACAAGACTTCAGACATAAGTTTTTGTTGAACATTGAACATTTGAATTCGTTGTTCATCAGATACACATAAATCACTGAACATTAGTGTCCAATGAATAATATTGGTTTCACAGTATTTCTGTTTTGATTAGCAGCTGCATAGCTATCAATTTCCCAACCAAATGAGATTTCATCTGTTGCACTGCAGATATCAACGGCTGAGTAATATCCCTAATCCTACAATTCATACTGCCTAGACACATTAACTTGCGTCCCTAGATATGGTGCCAACGCAGGTCTGCAGTTTCTTCACGAGACCTCGCAAGTTGTCTTTGGGTCCGACACTCGACATGAAGTTCATGACGTCCATTTACAGCATGTCATACTAAAAAGTCATAAACATAAATAATTGTCTCCATACTAGATAGATGCCTGTCAGAAACATGTCACACCCATATTCAATAATGCGTTTAATTATGTATTAAACAGAACCATGCACATATTTGACCATTGACATTAATGTGACCTTGACCTTTGAACAAGGGGTGACACATATTCTCCACATTGTTAAGATTACTGGTTATTATGTTTAAATTGCATGATATCAGTCGAAGTTACTGTCTGGAAATTCTTTCTTTAGGCCAAATTTAACTTGTAAAACGTATGTGTACTTTTAGGTAGGGAGACAGTTATACACGAAACCATGTCTCCTCATAATGGCCATCTGAAGAAGTAACTAAAAAAGTGCATGCTGAGTGAAAAAGTAACTGTCCGGACACACAGTTTTATGGTCATGAAAACCTCAACGGACAAGAAACGAAACGGAATCCAGTGGAAACTTTGGAAGCAGTTGGACAACCTTGACTTTGGAGACGATTTAGCCTTTTTTCTTTCACACCCAACAACAGATACACAAAAAGGTAAACATTGTTGCGGACAACTCAGCTTGGCTGTGAATCACCATCAACAGAGGGACAATGAATGTATTATGGACCAACGTATCCAAGGACACATCAATCATAGTCTAAGGCGAGTCGCTAAAAGAGATGGAAAGATTCATCTATCTCGGTAGCATCCTGGACAACCACAGAGGGGCAGATGCAGACGTAAGAATCCGCACCAGTAAAGCACGAGGAGCCGTTCATCACATGAAGAACATTCGGGGATCCAAGGCGATAGGCATCAATATCAGACTCGTGATAACCACCGTGAAGCTAGTACTGCTCTATGGAGCACAGACCTGGTGCACCATTGTCACCTAAATAAAGACAATCCAGTGCTTCACTTACACCTTTCTCAGGGAGATCCTTAAGATCCGCTGGCCAGACACGATTACTAACGAACACTTATGGAGATGAAAAAAGCAGCCCGTTGAGAAAACATTCTTCAGAGATTTATGCGATGTATAGGTCATACCTGCATCCAATACGAGAAGACAATATCTCACGTGGAATCCCCAAGACAAGAGGAAGAGAGGACGGCTTAGAAACACCTGGCGCCGAAACTTGAATGCAGATGCAAATCAGATTGACAATGCGTGAAGGCAGCTGGAGAGACTCGCACAGAACTTATACGGCTGTGGAAAGCTGGTCGGCGGAAGGGACAGGACCACAGGCGAAAATAAGAGATTAGGTGATAGAAGAAGTGTGCGCTTTGCCTAAGCAGTTTTACGGATATATTTCGCTTCACATACTCAAACGCCTCTGTCATATCGTTCTGATTTATTGGCGCCAGAACCACATATAAGCGTACTGATATGACAACAAAAGAACTTCGCTTTTGATGTGTTGACGCATTTTAAGGACGCACACACGCCGGGACAATACGGTAAGAGCGCCAATATGACGAGGTTGTACCCTTCCGAAAGGCAACATCATACGACTCTATTTCTGGCGCTATAACTAGACGTGTTGGCAGCTCGGATTATTCGTTCTGGCGCTGTAATTTGCAACGTTGGCAGCTCGGAATTGTCATTATCGCGTGTTGGCGCTTTTTTTTAATTATCCAGCGCCAAAGGCGGATGGATATAGAATTGGCGATGTCCGTCCGTCTGACGTCAGTCCGTCTGTCACAGAACTTGTATATAAGATATCAACATGAAACTTCATAGGTGTATAGATATAAATGAGAAAAAGTGCCATGAACAGGAACCATAACCCTGTACTTTAATTATGTAGGAATAGTGTTGAATTTTAATGGAAGTTTTAAATTAACCAGGGCATATTTGGTTTGTAAAGATCTAAAGGCCATGCATACATTGTTATTTGAATAAAATGACTTTGATATAAACCCAGCAATATTCTGTCACTTGTTCGACTCTGGATGATTCTATATATTTAATTATGCTTCAGAAGTATGGGATATCATAAAATCAGATGATATTGAACGCATAATTTTAAATTGTGCAACCGATTGCTTCATGTTAAAACAAATACATGTAATGCTGCTGTTTAAGGAGAATTGTGAAAATATCAATTGTATGTAAACAGGTTTGTCAAAGTTCCAAAATATTGGTTTACAATTCTTAACAATAAAGCTATAACAATTCAAATTGTTAACAAACAAGCTTTAAACGATTGTAATAAGATTATAAAAAATGGGGTCTCGAATGTCAAAAACATGTTACATAATTGTTGATTTTGTAATGTACTTGAAAATCCAAACGTTGTGCAAGTAAAAAGTGTTATTAGCGGGTTCAAATGTAGGCTTAATAACAATTTTAAACAAGAGTGGTATGGTAAAACAGTTCTGTATTAGAAATGTGAAAAATTCTTTAAAGAATATGTATAATTGCTTCCTAGACGCCTGCGCCTATTTTTTTGTAAGATTAAGGGTCCCTGCACACCAGTTGAGAATCCAAACTGGCAGATATATTGAAAATAACATTCCACGAAATTAACGTTATTGTTTATGCTGTAATGACTTTCACATAGAAGACCAATAATCGTTTATATGTATAAACCGCAATTACATTGATTAAAAAAAAAAAAAAAAATGCTAGCCGTATATAGTTTTATTAAAACATATGTATTTCAATGCCACAAGTAATAAGTTTCATGTGAACAATCAATAATGTCTTATGTATGTAAATATATTGAAGAAGCATTTGCCATCAGAAATACGATAACAAATAATACTGTTTAACAACTTTCATGTCCGCCTTGATAAAACTTCTTGTCATCGATTGTTTTTGCATTTGTATTCTTAAATGACAATTGTATGTTTTATAATGTTTTGGTTTTATGTCTATCTATGTGTCAGAAAATAATGTGTATATTTAAGTATGAACACGATGTACTATTGCAAAAATCTGTCTGTCTGTCTGTCAGTCTGTCTGTCTGTCTGTCTGTCTGACTGTCTGTCTGTCTGTCTGATTGTCTGTCTGTCTGTCTGTATGTCTGTCTGTTTGTCTGTCTGTCTGTATGCCCGTCCGTCCGTCCGTCCGCCTGTCCGTAATTTTACATATTCTTTTCTCTCAGCTGACTGACACATGGCTCTGAAGGATTTTAATAATGAGCTATTTTATTTCAGTTTTGTAAGTTTGCTTTATTTATGATTATTTATGTCTAGACCCCTAGCAAAGGAGATCCGGTGAAGGTCCAAACATAATTAGATAACTTAAAATTATGCAAAACGCATTTAACGCATTTAAATAAAAACAAATACTGTACATGTATATAGTTCAACGCAAGATCAGGGACCTATACAAACAAAGGTGTTTTGTATGTTTTGCTTGGGTTCCTGGCCCGACGGATGGAGTATTGACACGCCTTCATCTATTAAAACGCGTTTCTTTGACATGTTGCTATGATAGGAACTCACAAAAACAATACAAAGGAATGCAACTCCAAACAATAAAGCAGCAGAAATATTTTATTTGATTCGCTGTGGACAATAATATCCACGGAATACCTATGCGAGAAATTGTCTTATTGACATATGTAGCAATGATATAGCAGCGGCTTGTTAGGTCACATGACTTTCAAACCGAAAGCAGGAAGTGAAAATGGAGTAAACGCATCTTAACTTTATTAAGATTTCAGATTTCACTGTGCATAAAAATAGGATACGCCATCCAATACGGTAATGTAACTCATACAGCTTTTAAATTACACGCAATGTTTATATTAAATATATTTAATATTTGTTCAATAGTACGTAATATTTATTAAGCATTTGATAAATTATTGAGTAATTGGTAATTAATAGACTATTTTTTATTAATCATTGGCGGATCGAATTCAATATTTGTGTACTTACCCCTAGTAATCAAACAAATATGTTCTTGTTATAAATCTTATTTCTAATCTACAAATTAAAATATCAGCACATTGATATATGAATATATGCAAAACAATTTAGTGAATGCATCAAATATATTATAAATGAAGTCATTTGCGCTTGTATATTTTTTTTACAAATATTTTGCACGTAAAAATTATTTAATAAACACTTCTGGGCTCACGCGAGTTTTATCGGCCTATACCTTATTTAAAAACCCAATAGCTTTACATTGACCGTTCCAATGTAATGGTCCAAAATCTATTCATGTTTGTTTTTTAAGACCTTATGATTCTTATAAGAGTTTCCACTGTCTGTCTGTCTGTCTGTCTGTCTGTCTGTCTGTCTGTCTGTCTGTCTGTCTGTCTGTCTGTCTGTCTGTCTGTCTGACTGTCTGTCTGTCTGTCTGTCNACTTTGGGAGCGTGTTTTATGTTTTAAACGACACCAAGTACTGGATCTACTTAAGAAACTGAACTGACTCAATGTGCCTTAGGCTTTTGATGCTTTAAAGCTCAAGTGAATAGGTCGAAACTAAACTAATATATTTACATGTTTTTCTTACAAACATATAGTTTTCCGTGAAACTAATGAGAGTTTTGTTCATTAGAACTGATACCATTTTAACATGCGTTGAATGATTTTCAGTGAACAGGGACTTTTATGACTGCAGTTTATACAAATCGTTTTTGGTGTGTAAACTTGTAAAATATAACAAGAAACTGTAAATAAATCTAAATGTGTTACTTCTGTTTAAACGTTGAGTACAGAATCAGTCTTTAAATTAATTATTTCATATGTGCCTAAATAACGTACTTTTCGGTCTTTTTAAATAAGTATACTAGTAGCATAAAAAATGATACTTAATATGCATTAATATCAGTATCATTTAGTACAGTATTGAAAAGTTCTATTTGTGTGGAATGTTTTCATTGTTTCAGATGATGGGTGGAGGAAGATTATTAGGATCTCTGGTCATAGGCCTCATGAGTATCGCTTGTGTAAGTATCGTATCATGTGTAACACATTCCCGCTCAGATACGCATTATGACGTGTTTTAAGTAAAAACAATCGCATTACATTAAAAACCTTTCTTACTAGATTTAATGTTTTAAAGCCTTCATTTCCAATTTAAAGGTAATGATGAGCAGCAAACAGCATAAAACCTAAACAGTCTGCAAATTACTCGAGTTTCTCGCAGGCTGTTCTGGTTTAATGCTGGGTTTAAATAGACATTTGCACTTTGCTTCTGAGCGGGAAAGGGTTGAGGGAGGGTCATAAGTTTTAGAGACAGGATAATCTGTGTCTTTTCAAACCAGAATTTTAGGGCCCTAATGCCCAGGGCATCGTAGGAGCCCATGTGATATATTCCATTGTCACTACATTATACTCTGGGGGCACTCAGTAGCAATATTACATGTTCATAGAAATTGATGAGCAAACTAATAACCAATTAGATTTAACTTCACGTATAGACGGACTTTGAACAATGTCTTGGAAGTAACGATCATTTTAGCGGATAATAGTATGACAAAAGCAAAAAGAACACCAACTGCTTTGTAAATGTTTGAAAAATGTTTTATTGTTTGAATTTCCATGTGAATTGGACATTGACATCAATGAGATTCCTCATTAATTATTCATTTCTTCAATATTTTGCTAGACTCATATCCCACGGTCAATAAAAAATTGAGCTTCTTAAGANGACTAATATCCCACGGTCAATAAAAAGCACAGCGAATTTGAGCTTCTTAAGATGGGTTTTGGGTCCTGTCTTATAAACGATCTTATGCAAAATTTAAGATACGACAGAATATATCAATGATTTATCTGTTTATTATATAAAGGATATTTAAGAAATATATTGACTTTGGGCAATCTTGGCAGCTGATTGCAATCACCTACATGATACTGCGGGCTACAACACACTAAGACTACTGCAGGTTATAAATGCAAGGAATTTTTCGAAACCCTTTATAAACATTACATTTCTGTTTTAGAGGTTGTATGGCAAAGTGTGACAAAGTTATTGTGTAGTTGTATTTTTGTAATCAGTAACAAACGTTCAGGGAATTATTATTTTTGTATCGGATATTATACGAGTATTACTTCCCTTTAAACTTGTGCATATACATAATTTAATTTTTAGTTTAATTGAAGCAATTTTTAAGTACCCCGCAAGTCTTGTCTTAAGTATGTTAACTGATCACAATCAGACATTCTCAATTCCTAAAAAAAGTCATCTATGACTAACATTAACCGAATATAGTAGATATTATATAAGCACGTCCGGTATATACATTTGATAAATGAAGGCTTGACTGTCTTAATGGATTAATGTATTGTCAGTTCAATCTAACTGATAATAACATTTTAAATGCATTTTTTTTGTAAAAAGCAGTTCTATTTTAGCTTACATATAAGCACAAGACGCTTATAATGGGCTTTCGTGATTGCCTTGTGTCTGTCTTCTGTCGTCAACATTTATCTTTGTGAACACTCTAGAAGCTACATTTAGTGACCAATGTTAATGAAACTTGATCAGATCATTTGTTTCAATGATATTTCAGCCAAGTTGGAACCTATGTCATATGGGGTCAATACTAGATTACTATGTAAATTTAAAGGAAAAGCCAGTGCACACTTTAAAGGTCATAATTTTAGCCAATCAGCATGACACTTACTCATAACAAATTTTGTTAATGAAATCTTATATGAATTTGTATGTTCTCATTCTAGTTTAGCCAAGTTCTAAAATGCCTCTCTAAAAATTACTCAAACTTCTCGGAACAGTTCAGGTACTTAGGGTCTCAGGAGAGCAACCTTGTGTCTCTTTGACCCTCTTGTTTATGGAGTTGGTATTTAAAAAGACATTTAAAACATTTTTGGAAGACTTACTTTGAGGTGATGCATATATTGGTAAGCTTACATGTTTTATTATTAACATGAAGGTTACATAAACACCAATACATATTATCTTTAATCCTTTGATAGATGGAGGGGACCAGTCTTCTTTGTACGCATGCTGATAGGGCCTTCTGAATTTGATGGGACAAGCATCTGTTGAGGGCCAGTAGGGCTTATCATCCTTCGTTGTNATTAACATGAAGGTTACATAAACACCAATACATATTATCATTGATACTTTGATAGATAGAGGGGATTACCAGTCTTCTTTGTACATATGCTGATAGGGCCTTCTGACTTTCATGGGACAAGCATCTGTTAAGGGCCAGTAGGGCTTATCATCCTTCGTTGTATATATGCTGATAGGGCCTTCTGACTTTCATGGGACAAGCATCTGTTGAGGGCCAGTAAGGCGTATCAACCTTTTTTGTACATATGCTGATACGACCTAATGGCTTTCATGAGACACACTATCGACCAGTACTTAAGTTTTGAGGAGTGGGACACACCTTGTTTTTTTTTTGTATTTGGAAAGACTGACAAACAAATGTAAAATTAAAGCGTTTTCTTTTGGTCAAATATGGGGCTGAAATTTGACTCTATTTGTAATCACAAAAAGTGTATATTTTCCCCAAAGGACTTTATAATAACTAAATCTAGAATTGTACGAGCCTGTGAGCAAACCTAAATATTTTGAATATTTTTAATATTTTGGAATAAATAAACAGAGATCAGTTTGTGCCATATATTTGTACTGACATATGCTTTGACAAAGAACAGCACTTTCACTCCACATTCTTATGTTGGCCTAGTGCATAATGTGTAACAGTTAATCATATGAAGTATTTTTACGAAACGCTTAGACATTTTCTCTATAATAACCGTTTTCCGGAGATTTTTTACGAAACGCTTTCAGATATTTAGCTGATTTTTGGTATGTGAGTCTACCTCCAGGACTTATAGATGAAGTTTGACTTTCGTTGCGGTCGTTTGCTTTTGAGCAAAGTTATGGGCCTTGGACTTACAAATTGCCTCTATAATAACCGTTTTCCGGAGGTTTTGTACGAAACGCGTTCATATATTAAGGTGATGTTTGGTGTGTGAGTCTACCTTCATGACTAACATGTGCAATTTGAGTTTCGTTCCTCTCCATTGGTTTTGGATACTCTCGNCATCTGTTGAGGGCCAGTAAGGCGTATCAACCTTCTTTGTACATATGCTGATACGACCTAATGGCTTTCATGAGACACACTATCGACCAGTACTTAAGTTTTGAGGAATGGGACACACCGTGGTTTTTGTATTTGGATAGATTGTAGCTGACAAACAAATGTAAAATTGAAGCGTTTTCTTTTGGTCAAATATGGGGCTGAAATTTGACTCCATTTGTAATCACAAAAAGTGTATATTTTCCCCAAAGGACTTTATCATAAAATGTTCATAAAAGGTTTCCATTTCTCCATAAATCGTATCGATCTTTTTATCTTATCCAGCTCTGTACGTTTAACCTTATCAAATCACAAGTCCTAACAACTTTATTCTCAATTGTGCAGTTTTTGTAAGACAACAACTTATTTTCCCAAGTTCATGCAAAATGACATTTTTCCCAATTCAAAGTGCTCTGGCCTAGTTCTAAAAAAGGTGGAAAAACACTCCATTGATATCATTATATACTTGAAAATCCTGTTTCTATTTGCTTCTCTGCACCCAACGACTTTATAACAACTTGCACTTGTTTAAATGGCCCTTCTCCAAGTACCAAGAATTCAAGTAGTGCAGTTGTCATTCACTTGTGAAACAATAACAACTAAGTACTGGTTGAGGAGACACACTTTACTGAAGATTTAAAAGTACTTTTAGTGGATGAATTTTCGGAATGGGATCTTTACCACTCACACGGAGATAGTAAAAGCAAAGATGTGTCAATCATAATTAAAAAGTCCCTTCAGTACAAAGTCATTGACACATACATAGACACAAATGGAAGATATATATTAATGAATATTGAANTAATAATGCTTTTAAAACAGCCGAAGATCGAAGCCAATTTAGCATTCAAGTACTGGTAATTGTGTTTGGAAGTGAATGTTTCTGGGATGAGAAGGATATTTTCTTGTATCAGATATAATTATATTATGCTGACCAAAAACTCCTCATATCGGTTTGCTCCCCTATGAGTAGCAGAAGACTTACAATTCACAGCAAACTTCTTACAGAGGTTACATCCCCTATATGTACCAGCAGCTATACAATTCACAGAAAACTTCTTACAGTGGTTACCTCCCCTATCTGTTGCAGCAGACATTCGATGCACAACAAACTTCCCACAGTGGTTACCTCCCCTATCTGTACCAGCAGACATAAAACGCACAGCAAACTTCGTACAGTGGTTACCTCCCCTATTTGTACCAGACGTCACACAATTCTCAACAAACTCCTCGCAAAGGTTACCTCCCCTATCTATACAAGCAGATATACAATGCAAAGCAAACTTCTTACAGTGGTAACTTCCCTTATCTGTTCCAGCAGACATACAATGCACAAAAAACTTCTCACAGTGGTTACCTCCCCTATCTGTTCCAGCAGGCATACAATGCACAACGAACTCCCGTCACTGTGGTAACCTGCTCTGTTCCAGCGACATACAATTCACAGTAAACTTCTTACAGTGGTAACCTCCCCTATCTGTGCTAGCAGATATACACAGCACAACAAACTTCTCACTGTGGTAACCTCCCTTATTTTTACCAGCAGACATACAATTCACAGTTAACTTCATACAGTGGTTACCACCTCTATCAGTACCAGCAATCCTATGATGTGCAGCAAACCTTTCACAGCAGTTACCTCCCCTAACAGTTCCAGAAGACATACAATGCACAGTTAATTTCTCTCATAGACATCTTACCTATCATTACAAATAATCATCAAATGCACAGCAAACATCTCATAGTAGTAACATGTACAACCTCTTGACCAGTTCTAAACAGAATGACGGAATGTCGCTTAGAACCAAAAGAAAATTATATATTCTTTCCAAATAAGAAATTCAGTTTTAAATGTCAGTTATAATAATTAAATCTAGAATTGTACGAGCCTGTGAGCAAACCTAAATATTTTGAATATTTTTAATATTTTGGAATAAATAAACAGAGATCAGTTTGTGCCATATATTTGTACTGACATATGCTTTGACAAAGTACAGCACTTTCACTCCACATTCTAATGTTTGCCTAGTGCATAATGTGTAACAGTAATCATATGAAGTATTTTTACGAAACGCTTAGACATTCTCTCTATAATAACCGTTTTCCGGAGATTTTTTACCAAACGCTTTCAGATATTTAGCTGATTTTTGGTATGTTAGTCTACCTCCAGGACTTAAAGATGAAGTTTGACTTTCGTTGCGGTCGTTTGATTTTTAGCAAAGTTATGGGCCTTGGACTTAGAAATTGCCTCTATAATAACCGTTTTCCGGAGGTTTTGTACGAAACGCGTTCAGATATTAAGGTGATGTTTGGTGTGTGAGTCTACCTTCATGACTAACATATGCAATTTGAGTTTCGTTCCTCTCCATTGGTTTTGGATACTCTCGGTTGACTTACCATCTTTAATTGTGGTCATTTGCCTTAAACAGCCACCTGCCTTTAGCAGCCACTACAGTGCTCCAGCTAGGATTTAAAAAGGGCAGGGGTGGGCTTTTGTCAAAAGGGCACTTTAAAGCGCATGGTATTTTGTAAAAAAAGGCACTTTCGAGCGCGCGGTTGTATCCGGAATGCTCCCTGTTATATAATTTTTATATTAATAATAAGTGTAACAATTAAATTTCAATTATTATTAAACCATGCGACTTAAACATCTGCAATGAGGAATAGATTAATAACAATGTAATAAGAGATCAATAAAATGTGTGTTTTTTTATAAAAGGGCAGGGTGGGGCCTTGGAGGGGCAGGGGGTGCTTCGGGAGGGCAGGGGAAGCTTCAAGAGGGCAGGGGGCCTTCCATTTAGGCCTAGCTGGAGCTTTGCACTATGACTACTACCCTTGACTTGCTGCTATTCACACTATGGACTTTGTACACAAACTTACAATCGTATAGACTTGAACTGTTTCTCTAACATATCTAAATACTTTGTTGGGAGATGTTTCAATGTGTATGCCTTTGTCTTTGGTTAGAACAGCCAATCAAGAAATGACTAGACAAATGATGGATTTGTATTTCATTAATAACTATAATGACATTCCAATAAATTTACTGCAAATCCTATGACAAACAGCCTTGGTCAAACAGAAAGCAGCAATGACCCATACATATCTAATGATTAAATACAGCATATTTAGTAGCTCACTTATGATGACAATATTGTCCTTCTAAATGACAGGCTTACTTCGTTAAATCAATTCATTGTTTACTTGTACGGCTAATTATGTTCACTTGAGAATGCAAGATTTGACTTCCTTTCCAGTAATGTTGGTAAGAGGATACACAAATTCAATCTAAGTTGACTTTTCAAGATGTCAAGCTGTGAAAGTAACGGTCTTAATAATTTTGATGAACATTATTAAGTATGTTAGAGGATATGTTTTTTTTTTCAGCCTGATTAAAAAAACTTAAACAGATATGTAAATTGTCGATTGAGAAAACAAGTTGTCATGGTAAAGAAGAGTACAGTAAAAATGGTACAATTTGGTATCTGATAACATTTGTTGTACAAATTTGAATTGTCCTTAACGGAGAGTTAAAAAGTCGTGATGCTATGCTATAAATGTGTATAACGATGTGAAACTTTTCTTCTTTAGCAAGATTCTAAGTTGTATGAAAAATATTTCATAAAAACTGGCTGGGAAGTTTTTATTGCATTGGTTTGAAAGGATATCATGAAGTTAATGATAATTGTAGTTTGGTCAGGCTATGAGTTAACTCCCATCCATTAGGAGGTTTCTTGTTTTGATCCAAGCTGTGTTATTGCTTTTTTTAAGCAGGTTTTAATTAATCTAGACGAATTGTAAAACATTCCTTAGGTAGTATAGTGCATATTTTGATAGCTTTCATTAAATCATTATTAAAAGTTTGAAAATCATCACAATAAAATTATATCCTCAAATGCGCTTTGAATTTATATTTGCAAATGATCAAAAGATCATCTTCTTGTTTACCAAAAAAGCTTTCAGGCTTATGAAAGTGAAGGTAGAAAAGTGTATTTCATTGTGGTGATTTTAAGTTTAATGTTCAAATGTCAGACAATTTGAGTGTAAATGACGTGTATTAAAGGCTGTTAAGTGTATCACAAGCTGTTGTTCAATTAAAGAATAACATTCAATTTATTTGAGTATAAAAGCCAATAAATAAACTTTCATTTCTAAATAATGTTTGTTTCTGAAAAGAGTAGAATGCAAAATTTTATTGTATTGAAAGACCCTCACATAAATATTATTCAAGCTCATGCACATTGTAACCTGTTGTTGACCTCTAATGCATACATATTTAAAACACAAACACAAACTGTATTTAATATACAGTCGAAACGGTTACCGACAACAACATTTCGAGCCATCCGAGCCAAACGATTTCTTATATAATGTAATTTCTTACATTAGTCTGCAACTGAGATGTATCTCAGGTAGATGAGTATCCATACTGAATAAACTCCGTACTACTTTCTGCTTATGAATTAATAATTACAAAATGTTTACTAAATATATTGATTAATACATATACACATAGGTCAAACAAATATCATCATATACATGTTTGTCAGATCAGCTTGTTTGTTTTTTCAAAGCACATTTATGGGTACATGTAAAAAACAGCCCTGAGATAAATCAAAGAAATAAGCAGTGCATACACATCACAGAAAAGGAAATACACATCATTTTTTTGTGTTCGTTAGTTTGTTTTAATGAAATGATATTAGTGTGTGGAAATGATGAATTGTCGTCGAGATACAAATTTTAAAGTGCACCCAGTTGACTTTGAAGATGTTGTGAGAATTTGCTCTCTTCTAGAAATTTCGGAATAACATGCATCTCTCGCATTATCTACTGTATCTGACGATAAGTCACTATCCCTTTTTCCGCTCTTGTTTCGCCTCAATTAACGATGATATAGTTTACTCGAGCAATGAATGATTTAGTCGATGATACAGCTGTAACATCAACCATAGTTATGGCGTAGCACTAATCTAGCGCGCCTAATCGATTAACAGCTTTATGCGACTCGAAGCGAGTTCGAGCCAAACAAACAAAAGAAGGTGTTAAAACTGTGACCGGGACTGAGACTGAGAAAACAGCTCAAGTCATCCGATAATTCGACCCTCGCGAGTTCGACGGACAGAAAATTATATGAATATATAGAAATGGAAAAATTGGTGCTTCCAGGAGAATTCGAGCCAACCGGAAATTCGAGCAAAGCGAGTTCGAGCCATCAGGTTTCGACTGTTTTAGATAATGTATTGACATTTATTTATTTTGATGAACAGTTTTCTCACCAATACTAATGTGGCATCATCAAACTTGGGCACAAACACAAATCAAGTGTAAAATGTGCTTACAATTTGAGCCAGTGTTAGCTAAGCTTATATAGTTCACTAGAATGCTATGCATTAGCTACAATTATGCTGAATTCATGTATAATACACAAAAGCACTTGCATTTACGATATTTATTAAAAGTCTCAAGAATCAATAGACAAAATAAAACTTTTCAAGGCTATTTTGTTTTCTTTTAGAAGTTTTGAAAAGTACAGTTATCATATCTAAAATTGGTTGCTGCAGAGAACGTATCACATGGCTATAACTTGTTTGTATTGCTTATAACTGTATTTAAATATCACACATGTTCACAAGGTAGAAGTTTCATATTTGTCCTGATTGAAAAAAAATACTTGAAGTAAATATGTGAACTTCTGTGGTTATTTTATTTCAGTGCCAAGTATTGATAGCTTCTACAACCAAACCAACAGAAACCAAAACAGAAGAATCGACTCCAACATCACTCACCATCACCACCAGAAGCACCATCAATAACAACAGCATCACCGTCAAAAACAGCAGCAAAAAGAACAGCAGCAGCAACAACAAAAAACCAACAGCAGCAGCAACACCAACAGCAGCACCACCAACAACAGCAGCAGCCACAACCCAACGGCCACGTCCAGTGATTGGCTCAAGCTGTAATTCATCGAACAGCGATGACACAGTCTGGTGCAACAACATTACAGGAGAGGCTGTATGCATCAATGACAAATGCTCGTGTGGAACTTTCTCCTTTCAGTTGAATCAAACTGTGTGTCTCAATGGTAAATGTTTTCATACTTTTCTTCTGTCAAGCATGCTTTTGTATTTATGACAATGGAACTAGTATACAGAATAACAATAACATTAAATAAATATTAACAATTATGCAACACTATTAAGTGCCATTAGATATTCAACATTTGTCTGCTGTTTTTTTACATACTATACTGTTTATGAACTTTTGATTTTGATAAGGGTCTTTAATAACTAATTCTGCTTGAGTCTTTAAACAAGGCTCATAATATAATGTTTCTCTGTTTGGCATCATGCTGGTGTGTCTTTTCAAGATGACTTTGGCTTTTTTCAATGTAGCATAATGGTAATAAACACGTTGGTCTCACACAGAGGGTCTGTCTTGCCTGATCCCATATAATGCTCAGTGAACACGCCTCCAACAAATGAGTCTTTCTCTTGGAAAACGGGCTAAATGCATTTGCGTTAAGTGTCATCAAGCGAAAGTGACGTCCCTGATTAGCCCGTGCTGGCTGCACTTGACGCGCATGTATTTAACTCATTTGTTTCCATATCAAGGCTAAAATGAATTGGTTAGCATGATAGCATGATGATGGATCCTCCATCCACCTCAATCCTCATAATGTTGCCAGCTGAATCAGACATAAACGAACCTTATAGTATAACGTAATAAATCACAAATCAAAGCTAATGAATACCAAATTAATACATTTATTGCTTTCATCTACATTTCTGTATTTCTGTCACTTATTATATATGTATATTGGTAATATATAAACAGTTCCCGATCATTATTGTATGGACATTGTTTCAAACGTATTTGCCATGCGTTGTATAATACAACATTATTTTCCTGCCTTTTTCAGAATTAGCATTAAACCAAACTGGTCTTAACATAAGTAATGTGAGAAATGACACCTTGTCAATATCTTGGACGTTAAACGATGATGTGAGAAACATTATTGAAAGGATATTAGTCACAGCTGAAAACAAGAACCAATCCAGCGGATCTTATTCAAGGCTTTGTATGGTTGCTCCTGGCAACGCTACTGCCCAGTGTGATGGTCTGACTCCTGGCTGCTATTACAAAGTAACAGTGGCAGTTGCAGTTGGTGAAATGAAGTGGTCTAACAGCGTGACAACGAATATAGGTAAATGTTGTTACCTAGTATTTCAAGTCATTGTTTGCTTTTTTAGGATATTGTAAGAGGATAATGTATTTTTGAAATTGTAATTAATGGGCCATTTGGTTTTCTGAGCGTTGCAAACAGTAGAAGAATGGTTAGTTCGAAATTGGAACCTAAATGAACATTTTGACACGATTCAAATAAAACTGCCTCTCTTCAGGAAAACTATATAACAAAAAACATCACACGCATGCACACAAGCACGCAAACATGATGTTATTCATACTTATTTAAATGTTTTATTGTTCCAATTATTTGTTGTATTTTTATGAGTTATGAAGACATTCAAATGGTATTGCCAGTTTCCTGAAGAACTAATATTCAATGTTTATATCAGAAATTCATATTGCCCTTTAGACAGTTTTCAGTCATCTCATTTGTGTCCTGTACTTTGCACAATTCTGTGTATTTTATCCATAATTGTGACTTTTCAAGTGCATTTACTGAATTATGTTCAATTAATACATTTTAAGAGCCTCCTAAACCTGGGCCGCTGATAAAGACAGGTGGATTTGCAGCGCCCAATGTGACCTTAACATGGACTGCGTCGGATCCATCAGAATGTGTCAGCGGTTATCATGTTACTGTCAAACGAGGCTCCAAAGTGGCATTTCAGGGAACAACAAGTAATGCAACACCTCAAATCATTGTCAATGGCCTCGAACATGGAAACAAATACACAACTGAAATAGTTTCAACCAATGGCGATAAAAACAGCACAGCAGCAGTCGACTGGGTTCGCACTTCACGTGAGTTGTCATTCTCTGACAAAAAAGACTAAAAGGGCTAAAATATTTACCTCTGGAGACTGTTTAAATAAACCATTATTAAATGTCTAGGTTAAATTGTTAAACTCCAAATATTCAGTTGCAACGCAGTTGTGAAGCACCAAGTGTTTGAATGTTATTATTTTGTTATTATTTTTTATCATGAGATACCCAGCTGGCTGGTTACCTTGCTTCTAATCTATGCTCCCGAGGTACACTTTGTTTGTAATTATTGTACCTTACATTGGCTATGGAAATTGCAGCCATGTTTCAATGTTAGCCCTAACTTTTAATGTGTCTGAAAGTAAATTAGGCTTGGATTTCGGGATATCCTGTCTGTTCTCACACACACAACTTTGTAGGAAATCGACCTCCTAACTTCAAAATACATAAATAAAATATTTAATGATCCCCCGTGGCTTTTCATTTTCAAAGAGGACTGTACATCAGTGGTAAGTACTACATTTTACTATTGGTTGCACCAGGATTTAATAAGAATTATAAAACAGTAAATCATTTTATAATCCCACTACGCAAAGAAGTAGGGGGACTATAGGAATGCCATGTGTGCATTCAGTCTGTCAGTCAGTTTGTTAGTAAGTCGGTCCGTAACACTTTGGTTTCCGCTTCCTATCTCCTATACCTTTTGATGAAACTTTGTCTAAATGTCAAGTTCATTTAGATGAAGCGCAAAAGGTACTAGTAAAACATACCAGTTCAAGATCAAGGTCATGCCATGGCCAAGCTTAAACACTCTATTTGTTGTTAAAATTATGTAAAATTAATGTGCCTTAAAACACTTCCATATGTTTATTCGAATTGTTAGGTACTAGTGCCAATCTCCTCATTAAGTGTAAAAATCTTTTCATTTACATAGTTACATTAAGACGTAAACAAGACTTCATTTGGTATTCCTTCTTGGGCAGGTTGGAAAAGTAGGTTTTGGTCAATAACTTCAGAGCTATTGTAATTTGAATTTTTTTAGTGTATACAAGCTTTCGTTACATTACTTTTCTTGTATATTGAGGCAAAACAAAAAATGTTTAATCAAAAACACACAATTAGAAACACAGTTACAGTAATGAATATACATGAATAGAAGCAACTTTTCTAATACTTCATATAAAGGAGTGCTATAACGATTGAACAATGTATTAAAAACATATAATTGACAGATGTAAAAACTATTTTAGCACCAGGACCTGTCAGGAATGTCAACGTAACAGGTTTGAAGTGCACAAGTGTGACAGTGACCTGGGATATCCCGGAAAGGAACCCTGGTCCTGTGAACTACACAGCTGTGGCTAGGAGTGTCGTCCCAGGCATATACAACATAACTCAGAACTGCTCTGCTCAGAGTATGTACACAATTTATTATTTTGTATTCCTCGGCAAATTGTATAAAAAATATAGTTATCAATGCTCTTAAATAACATGAAAGGGTGTTTCATAATAATTTTCACATTACCATTTAAATAATATATACAAATTATACAAATCTTCGCCAGCCATATTGCTTATCATAGTATTGGAATCTAAGAGTTTGCCTTACCCTGCAAAGGTGGCAATTGTGTCATTAAACGTAATGCTGTTTGCCTTATAATCAGAAGGGTACGGGTAAGATCCCCATTTGAGGAGACTTCTAAAGATCTTTGTTAAGGCAGCAAGTATCCGGGAATGATTCTTAGTATGCATTGGAATCAATATTGTCTCTTTAATCCTTTGATGTTATACGCAATCAAGCTAAAGTAACTTTAAATATGTGTAAACGAAGTGTGTTGAATGCAATATGGGTACAGTTACAATTGTTCAACGGTCGTCCGATAAATTATCATTGTTGAAGATTTATTAAAGAATTCAGTTGATTACTTTTACAGTTCTGACTGATAAAAATAAGTTAAGAAATGCAGATTGCGAATGACACTAGAAACCTGACTACGATTCTATAGTTCTTGTAAATTTCTTCCTGTTGCATCTGTTCAATTAATGCTTTGAGCTGAGCATGAATGTATATTGGATGGAACGTTTTCTATTTAATATGGAATTCTTGGATTAACCTCAACACAAAATGACATTTAAGATTAATATTGAATACGTATTATATTCTTATTGTTTTATAGATTTTCAAAGTAAATACAAGAGATTGATATCAAATGTCAAAACTCAGTTTGCGGTTTGAGTCAAATATGCTCAGCTATTTCAGCTATTTAACTGTATGGTGAGCAAAAACATTGTTTCTTGTTCAATTTGGGATTAGCAACGTCTATAACATAGTGATTGTGTCAAAACGAAGAATCCAAATGCAAATAATTTAATTTACACGTGTCAAAATTTTACATTGTTATAGTTATATAATTTGGAAATGAAAACATACATTCTAATCATTTAAACCAGAAGTTCTCTCTGTCAAAGTTATCATTTTATTGTCCAGCCCACTTGCAGTAACTTTTTTGTCACTGTATATGAATGTGTTCACTGTGGGAAGACGGCATGCCATGTTTGAGACCCTGATCACTAGCTCAAAGGTCAAGGTCACACTTAGAGGTCTCAGGTCGAATTGGGTAAGCATAATACAGCTTGTCTGGGATGTAACTTTATATTTCATGACCACAAGTGTTTAACCATGTGGAGACAGTGTGCCCTGTTTAATGAACGGTATCCCAAACTAAAAGGTCAAGGTCACATTCTGAAGTCAAATTTGGTCAAATTTAAGCATCATACATCTTGCCTTGACTGTTACTTCATCCTTTCTCAGACAACTGCATAATACATATAATTTGGAACTATCACCTTGGGCACATAACCTTATCATAACCACAAAAGTTCGATGGTAGAGTTGATTTAATATGCTGAAAATACTTGTTGTGTTGGGTGAGTTATCTGTTGAAGATAGGCCTCCAATAACTAAAGCTGGCAGAATGACAGAGCTGGTTGTAGAATAGTTCTTTTCCCTTCTTTAATAATCAATAAATAATAAACATCAACACAAGTTAAGGTTACTTTTTCAAAGTATAACAAAAGTCGAGGACAATCTGGACAAGATTGTGCTAAGATCATACTATTGGCAATATATTGAGCGTTTAATGTGTTTGGACGTAATGTTCAATAAAGATGGCCCTATTTTTGATTCTTCCCTTTTCGCGTGCCTCTTATTTTATCAAAAGTGGACTTAGAAGAATTCTTTTAATTTTATTTCGCTCGCTCACTACAATATTTGAGGGCAAAACAATGAAGAGATCGGTCAAATAAATCCTTTCAATCGGCCACAAGAAAAAAGCTTGTTTTACCTGTGCATATCTTGCAATAAAAATAACTGACACTTAGTTAGATTTGGATAGAGTTGTTCACCTTAAATAGTGACTGTTTTTTTAAGGGAGTTTATTATAGGTAAAGCATGTTGAAAAGTGGCTTTAACTAAAACATCTGATAATGAAAAGAACTTTTGGTTAAGCGTTTCCAATGTGTTTTGCTGTTGAGGGCTAGACTTATTTTATAAATATTACGAAAAGTGCTCAAAATTTACCCAACTAAACATGAAGGAGACCTTGACCGAAACACAATTTGCTTGAGCCTAAATCTTTTAAGTAAGGACACATTTTCTGATTGATTAAATTGAAATAAATTGATCGATGCAGAGTTTGTCAAACTTTCACAAATATTATGGACTCACGTTGGAGATCGTCTAATGACTTGGTGCATGCACATTCTTGAAAATATATTTCATTCCTTTGTATGTGAACTCAAGTAAATATATATTGAATTGCTTCATGAATCATCGGGTTCTACCGTCTTTGGTCACTTCCAAAAACTATGTCATTGTTGAAAGTGTTATTGTTCTGCATTAAATATATAATAACACTACACCATTATTTCTGATTCATTTCCATGTTTTGTAAAAATGTAAATACTCATAACCATGTAAATTCTACTTTTTATTTCCCTGAGTGCAAATGTTATGTATGATTTCTGCCTTTTTGACTTGTCATATGCATGGGTATTGACTATAAATCTGACATTCCATGTGCACTTATAGCGAATGTCAGGGTGATCAACCGTGAGTGACGTGATGTCGAAGAGTTATGCTTCACTATATTTCAGACTATACTTCCGTATCGTGCAATATTACGGGACTTGAAGAGTATTGGATGTATGAAGTTTCTGTAACAGCAGCAACTTATGAGGAAACAAGTGAACCGAGATCCTATAACTTTACCACACTGCCATCAGGTACTTATGTCTTTGATATGTAAAATCCTGTTATGGACAACAAAATGAACATTTCTATGATTTATATCAAAGCTGATTTTTCACAAGGTCTCTTTGGGAATAATGTAGGTGAACCAATATATTTTATTTCCTCAATAAAACAGTCTAAAATAATATGTATTCAAATACGTATAAAAGAGAAATTAAATGCATGTATATATTGATCACTTCTATTGAAATCAAATCGCGTAGTGCATTTGCACAAATTTCTCTATCCACTACAAGTTCCTTTTTCGCGATTATGATATATTCACCAACTACAGAACTTGTTTAAAAGTATGTCGTCAAAAATGTGTCACATCAAAGTTAAATACATTTACCAGTATCGTTGTGGCAAAACGAGTTATATGTCATCGTTTTCAATCTACAGTTAATGTTTAAGTTTTGCAAATAAAAAAAACTATCCACTGATATGCATCTTCAAAGCTCGCGTCAGGTATTCCAAATCGCTTCAGGTATTCCGAATCGCAATAATGGTAGAATTTTTGTTTCATCAACCTTGTAATAGTATCGAACAGTGTGTTAAACTACCGTTAGACGTAATCTTTTTTGTTCGATGGGTGTGTTTCCGTGTACATTTCGCTTTCTAGAGCTGTATACATTTAGAAACGCTTTCTTTTTTTAATCTTGGCATCCTCAACGTCTATACATTGCGTCTTGTTACCTGAAAATAGTAAGCACAGTATTCTGTTTCAGGCGTATTTAAACATAAGTATGTTAATGTGTTAAAATAAACATGTACAAACTGTGTTAAATAATACCGTCAAATGCCTTTTATTACGCTTACCAGATGTTGGCGTTAAGTATTTGAGAAAACATTCAAATCAATGTTTATGTCACCTTTGAGTTAATGACTTAAAACTAAACAATTCCTCATATATTACTAGTGGGTCAACTGCAACAGAATAAAAAATGAAAATTATTGACCTCTAATGAGAAAAATATTCTTAAAAAATTCGCATCAATGCGGAATTCGTTCACGACAGTTATTTCGTTTAAAACCTTCTAACATATGTATGAGCTGTGTGTATCGTTTGATTGTCAGGTCCCAAAATATGTTTGAAAGAAAGTCTGTTCAAAAAAGAGGGTTTAAACCATTATAATTCGTAGTTACATGAATAAAAAGAATTAACAAATCGTCGAGAAAATAAAAGCAGCTGGCTAAGATATACGTACCAATGCCCCCATGTTATACCCTTATCAAGAGCAGTGATAAACAACTGCGAGCCCCAACTCACTATTCCCTACACAAACACCATTTCACTATAAGCTAGACAAACCTCAACTCACTGTAAAGAAAGACAAATCTCCAATCACTATTAACCAGCAAAACCCCAACTCACTATTAGCTTGACAAACCACATTTCACTATTAGCTAGACAAATCCCAACTCACTATACGATAGACTAATCCCAACTCACAATTAGCTAGACAAACCCCAATTCACTATTAGCTAGACAAAGCAAAACTTACTATAAGCTAGTCCAATCCAAACTCTCTATTAAGTAGACAAGTCTCAAACTATCTTATAGCTAGACAAACCCCAACTCACTATAAGCTAAACAAACTCCAACTTATTATTTGCTAGACAAACCCCAGCTCTACTAGCTAGACAAATCTCAACACACCATTAGCTAGACGAACCCCAACTCACTATTAGCTAGACAAACCACAACTCACTGTTATCAAGACAGATCCAAACTCATTATTTGCTAGACGATCCCCAACTCATTGTAAGCTAAACAACCACCAACTCACTAGTGGCTAGTATAACCCCAACTCACTTTGAGCTACACACACCCCAACTTATTATAAGCTAGACAAACCCCAACTCACTATACGCTAGGTAAACCCAAACTAGCTATTAGCTAGACAAACCACAACTCAGTATAAGCTAGACCAACTCAAACTGACTTTTAGCGAGACAAAGTCCAACTGACTATTCGATAGATAAATTTCAATGACTATTATCTAGACAAATCCAACTCACTATTAGCTAGACAAACCTCAACTGACTTTTAGCTAGACGAACTCCAACTGACTATTAGCTAGACAAACACCAACTCACTATAAGCTAGACAAACATCAACTCACAATTAGCTAGACAAACCCCAACTCACTATTAACTAGACAAACCTCAACTCACTATAAGCAAGACAAATCTCAACTCACTATTAGCTAGACAAACCTCAACTGTCTATTAGCTAGACAAACTCCAACTGACTATTAGCTTGACAACCCCCAACTAACTATTAACTAGACCAACCAAAATCACTATTAGCTAGACCAACTCAAACTGACTTTTAGCGAGACAAACTCCAACTGACTTTCAAATAGACAAATTTCAACTGACTTTTAGCTAGGCAAATCCCCACTCACTATTAACTAGACAAATCTCAACTGACTATAAGATAGACAAACCCCAAATGACTATTAGCTAGACAAACCCAACTGACTATTAGCTAAGCAAGCCCCACTTCAATACAAGCTAGACAAACCCCACCTCACTATTATTAAGACTAACCCAACTCACTATTAGACAGATAAATTGGGGAATGAGTAACTATCGCACATGTTTCTAGCAGTTTATGTTTTTTTTGTACTTCAGAATCAGATGCAGTGACAGTAGTGAAGGTCATCTATTTTGATGACTTGACCAATCAAGACAAATGTGATGCGAGCAAAGTCAATGTTACCTGGTTGGAGCCAGGATTGTTGGACAGGAATGATCATATTCAACAATACAAGATACAGATCAAGAATCGATTTGATTTTGAAAAAGTAGTATACTTTGTTGTTGAAGACGCTGATAGGTACCGCCTGGAGAACATGAATTTTTCTACACAATTAACAGGGCTCGCTGCCGCGGAAACTTATGACTCAAAGGTTTATGTTTAAAGAATATTTTCAATCTAGTACAATATATAAATAATGTGTAAATGCATTGTTGCTATTGATACTATACACATGGTCATACACATGATTTGATACATTTAAATATATACTATTGTTCTAGGAAAAAGATTTAAAAGCAAGTTCAATTTATAGCTGTGTCAAACGTGTATCTGCCATTAAAGAGGCACATCATTGGTATTTCCCCATTTATATAGACATGTTTGAAAACAATTCATATTCCTCTTTGTCAAGTAGATAAGTATAGTGTAACAAAATTGTATTGATAAAATAATTAAGAAATATATGTAATGCCAATATAGATTTGTTTGATACATGTCTCGAACGGGACTTTATCTCTTGACTTCAAAAATAGCCTACTTCAATTAGATTTCACTATGCTTCAAGTCCTGTTTGATAGTGGGCATGCGTACAGCGGTGCCTCATGTTTATTACATTCATAATGATCTGTAACACTTTTTAATTTGATAAAAAGAAATATTTTAATGAGCATTTATATTATTATTTATATTGTCAAGCAAACATTTATTTCGTACGTTTTCATTGATAATTAATTTTTGATTCACAATATTTTATTATAAACTGTCAATGAGCTCCGTTAAAGTAAATATGTGCATGGCTACCATATGCAATGTTATAAGTTTGTGGAGCGAACTACTCTCAAATTTCTAAAGCGATTTAATTGAAACTGTTCATGTCATCACCATGAAGTGAAGATGTGATTGATACAATTTTCAAGTGCAATGATCTACTTATTCTTGATTTATATGCCCTTAAACTTAGCCATGGGCATGGCTTCTGTGCTTGCAACAATAAGTTATTTTTTAGTCAACTTTGTGGTAAACCTATAGTTATTTTTGACCGGCATTTTGTGCTTGTAGATCATTGCTGGTGGGTTAAGACTGGTGCCGCAAAATATTTCAGGATTGAAACAAAACCATGTGGTAAGAATTTCAAAATGCGCAATGTTTGCATTGTATTTATGATTGATTGTATACAAAGTAAATAGTTTGATTTTTGACGAAACATTTTGGTCTTCTTAACCAATGGCAGATAGTTTCCACATTTGATCAAGGTCAATCAGTAGCTGCCTGTTAAACATTAAAGTTTACCTCAAAACATTTAAGAATAATTATATATAAGTATACCTTTGTTTGCTCATACATGTACAAGAATTGATTTGCTTCTTTGATTGCTGTATTTATACAATTTCCATTTTGGCATTTAATTTAACTATTCTTGTCATATAAAACACTTAACAGCATTTTTCCTTAATTGGTTTGCACTATGTTTAGCTCCGCCACCTTGGAATGACCTAGAACATGGATTGATACGAGCATATGATTCCACCTCATCATCCGTTACCTTGAGGATGAAGACTGCCTTTTTTACAAATAATACACAAGGGGAAATACATTCCAGAGGCCTTATAATAAGCAAAAACAATTCTGCCATATTTAAGACTAAGAGAAGTATGAAGATATGTTGTGACGTTGATAAAATATTTGTGATTGTTTTGTTCAAAATGTTTGGCTGTCAATGTATGACAAAAAGTTCCTCCTTCCAAGTCTTAAAGTTTTGCTTCCTCTACACAAACACTAAATAAACTACTTGCATTGGAAAAAAAACAACGTAAGTTGTTAATTTAAATACTTTTCCTAAGATTATAACATAAAATAAATTAAAATAAAAAAGGGTTCTTTGAATCACAAGGTGATATATGTTTGCATAATTTTTTTAATTCATTATGACAATATAAGGATTTCCTGTATCGGTCTGACATTTATTTGTTCTATTCACTATTTGCAAAAATTTACAACTTTTGTAAATGTTACCTGCCTTTTATATTTTTACCTAGATATGGTTTTGTTTGTCATAAATACGGGCCTCGTTTTAAACTTCAAGTTAGTGTACATAAAAGTTATAGTCCTAAACTTTAAACTTCTAGCAGAAGACGCTAAAATAATATAATCAGAAAAAGAAACATTGCAGTAGTCGTGTTTAATCTTACTGATCAAAATTAAAAGAACAAATTGCCAATGCGTGTGATCTAGGTATTCTAAACCTTACTTATGAACGGATCGGTATTTAACATTATTCTAGTATTTTCTATAAATCCAACAATCCGATCATTGGTATTATCTTTGGAAAATCAAATCTAATGAATAGTTGAGCTCTCAACAATGCAAGTTTTGATCGTCACTCTTGGAGCTATCCCAAGATCTTCTCACAAGACACCAAGTACCGGTTCTTCCTAGGAAACAGTCTCGAGGGTATCTTGTTAAGCCTAATGCTTTCTTTCAATCAAACTGAAATGTATAGGTTTACAGCAAAAACAATCATTGTGCTTCTTGAACGAAGGTGTAGTTTTTAACTTTGTCATGAAACATGAGTTTTATTTCTGTTTAGGTGCCATCGAGAACGATATGAATGCAACAACCTGGAAAAATGCTTCTATGAATAATTTCAATGTCCCATACAAAATCTACCTATCCTCAAACGATACTTGGACAGGTAAATTAAATTCTCACAGAATGTTTATACTTAGCAGCATTTTTTGTGTAACATTCACTTAAACAGCACTTGATATCCTCATACGCCAATCTTATTGAAATGAAATCATAACATTTGCTTAGTTGGTTGTGACTGTAAGAATCGGACGACATCGCATTAGAGGTCATGTTAAGTTGGCCTTTCACTTCAAAATTGCAGGTATTTTTGCTTTTGGATAGTCTTTCCTCCATTGTTGCATTTCAGCAAGTGTAAAAACTATTCAAGAAATGTTTGTTTTAAATGGCTATGGCGTTCAGTGATTGGTACATGCGCTTGTCACCTGATCAACCCGATTTCAAACCACACTCCAGGCGCATTGGTTTTGGCATCTTGAATTTAAGAAAAGTTTACACTTGGACTGTTTTTTCTTTTATCGTGGGGTGCACTACATGCACCAAGACATTTGAAGGCAACACTTTAATTGGTCAGGAAAGGTCATCTATACATTATCTTCTATACGATGTCATCAGATCCAGTTAGCAGATAGCAAAGATGTATCAGACTGCACATGATTTTAATGAGATAATCAAAAGCAACCAATGACACCATGAGCAACAAGATACTTTCTTCAAATAAGTTTAAGTATTATTTTTTCAATTATGCACAACCTTAACAATCATCTAGTAAGGTAGTTCAGTAGTTCTTGCTTTCGTATAATAAAACCATATTGCAAAAGAGATTTAGAAAGTTAGTGTCCATCAAAAGGAAACTGTGCCCTTTCATTATTGAGTTTCATAGTATGAACTTACAATATCAATATGTACCAGACGCAATTTTCAACATCAGATATCGGTACTTTGTGGATGAGGAGCCCTCATATTTTGGACTTGCATCACATTAAATGCATACGTTCTCTCACATTTTGAGTTTGATACTATAGCTGCTGAATATTACAATATTAACAAAAACATACAATAATATGTTTTATAATACATTGTATTTCTGATTGGAACCAAATGCACAAACAAACCAATTGCTTATATACAGTAATTAAATTGCTGTATATTCTGTTTTAAATTTAAAAAATGTAATTTAAGTTTGTTGGAGGTAGAATCATATGACCTCCACCTTTATCGACAGCACATATAATTATTAATAAAAAGATTGTGGTGAACCAATACAATCTCAGATTTATCTAAAGTCATGGAAATGCATGTTTTAATATTGTTTTTTAAATGTAATACATATTAAACTGATTCTGTTAAATAATACAATGTTCATTATTATTTTGCAGTGTTTGCAGTGGAGATTCAGGTGATCATCGGCACTGGAACCTGTGATCATAGTGATGGTGAATATTGTAATTGAGAACTGCCACCTAACACTCAATTCAGGTAAAACCATAAACCATTCTTCAAACTTATGATATTTATCATGTTATGATAGTGTTAAATGTTCGGAATTACACAGTTTATAAGGAACCATATACCATTTTTATCCAAATGAATTATTAGAAATTACATGTTTGGTAAAAAAAACAACAAATGATTAAATTAACATTTTTAGCATTGTAAATATTCTTGAGCTATGCAATTAATCAATTATTGATAATTTGCAAATCTATGTACAAAGTTTACATAGTAAAATCAATTTAAGAATTTACCTTATATCAATGGATCTCATGCCTTTAACCAGCATACGACAATTGACATAGTGTGGTAAAATTAGATTAACTTGATGAAATTATTAATAAATCAATGTTATCGCATGATTTGTATACAAACACATACAAGTGAATCCTTATCTGCAAGTGTTGTGAATTGTGGTTTAATGTTCAATAATATCTATAACCTATAGTTATTGCTTATAATAACTCGGCATGGTTTCAGTCAATAGTATAACAATAGTATCATTATATTTCAGGGTCGCTCCGTTTGCTTGCACATTAAGACTATGCAGAGTCGGCAATCAGTTTGGCCCCTTTGCTACCCAGCTCCAATCCCCAAAGCCAACAGATAAAAGTGACCTGATAGTTGGTGTCTGTGTGCCCACCGTCCTGATTGGCCTGATTGTTATTATTGTCTTTATAAGGCTCTGGCAACGAGGAGTAATAGATCCGTAAGAACTCTCAATATGAGCTACGTTTTGCCGAAAATGGGTCGTATGCCAAATGCGGCCAGTTTTGCTCCAGACTAGTTTGCGCAGTCTGGTCAGAAGCTACGCTGTCATTAATGAAACCACAGAACCTTGCGTGACTTTATAACGGACAGCGTAGCTCCTAACCAGGCTGTTCAGGCTGGTCTGGAGGTACGCAGACAACATATGGCATTAGTCTCATTTTCGCCTGACGCAGCTCATATCTGTTGAATGTCACAGTCATTAGAGTATAATTCAATACATCGTACACTTGCATCTGTTCCAAATATGTAAATGATGTTCATTAAATGGAAAACTGTTTCTTGTTTTCCAAAAGAACTGCTATCTGTAACAGTGTTTCAACAGCTTCTGAAAGCAGTGCACTTAGTAAAATAGTTTTACTATCCCACGACATTATGTCTTAAGTATTTTAATGTGTGTTTAAAATGGCGAAGCGGTAGTTAAGTGTAATGAAATACAGACACAGAAATTGTATTGCAAACATTTGTGTGTTTTTTTTAATAGTATTTGTTTTCAAGATTTTCGTTGTTCACCTGTATACCTTTCCTTTTTTTCGACTGGGTACTCCGCCCACTACTGTCAATTTCTGAAAGTCATTTGCATTATTTCTCAAAAGTGTATTTACTCGAAAACCCTTTTTATCTAAAGCTCTTCCCTGTTCATTGTTTGTTACATTTCAGTTGTCAGTGGAAGAAACGCTTTACACGCCGACGAGGCCCTAGTGACAGTGATTATACACCCACAAATAACGTTGATACTGACCAAGTGGACGTTGATACTGACCTAGTGGACGTTGATAGGTAAGGGCGATGACTCTAATCGCTTAGGGCGATGACTCTTAAAGGTAAGGGAGATGACTCTGATAAGAAAGAGAGATTACTCAGATAGGTTAGGGAGATGACTCTGGTAGGTAAGAGAGATTAATCTGATATGGAAGGGAAATGACTCTGATAGGTTAGGGAAATGACTCGGATATGTAAGCGAGATGACTCTGATAGGTAAGGGATATGACTCTGGTAGGCTAGGGAGATGACTGTGAAAGGTAAGGGAGATGACTCTGATAGGTAAAGGAGATGACTCTGGTAGGTAAGGGAGATGACTCATATAGGTAAGGGAGATGCCTCTGATAAGTAAGGGAGATGACTCTGATAGGTAAGGGAGATTATTCTGGTAGCTAAGGGAGATTACTCAGATAGTTGAGAGAGATGACTCAGATAGGTAAGATAAATGACTCTGATAGGTAAGGGAGATGATTTGATAGGTAAGGGAGATGACTCTGGTAGGTAAGGGAGATGACTCAGATAGGTAAGGGAGATGACTCTGGTAGGCAAAGGTGATGACTCTGATATGGAAGGGAGATGACTCTGATAAGTAAGAGAGATAACTCTGGCAGTTAAGTGAGATGACTCTGATAGGTAAGGGATATTGCTATGATATGTAAGGGAGATGACTCTGATAGGTAAGGGAGATGACTCTGGTAGGTAAGGGAGTTGACTCGGATAGGTTAGGGCAATGACTCGGATAGGTAAGGGAGAAGACTGTGATGGGTGAGGGAGATGGCCTTGATGGGTAAGGGAGATGACTCTGATATGGAAGGGAGATGCCTCTGGTAGGTAAGAGAGATGACTCTGATTGGTAAGGGAGATGACTCTGATAGGTCAGGGAGATGACTCTGATAGGAAAGAGAGATGACTCTGATATGTTAGGGAGATGACTCTCATTAGTAAGAGAGGTGACCCTGATAGGTAAGGGAGATGACTCTGATATGTAAGGTAGATGACTGTGATAGGTAAGGGAGATGACTCTGATAGGTAAGGGAGGTGACTCTGATAGGTAAGGGAGATGACTCTGATAGGTAAGGGAGATGACTCTGATAGGTAAGGGAGATGACTGTGATGGGTAAGGGAGATTACTTTGATAGGTAAGGGGGATGACTCGGATAGGTAACGGAGATGACTCTGATAGGTAAGGGAGATGACTGTGATAGTTAAGGGAGATAACTCTGATGGGTAAGAAGATGACTGTGATGGGTAAGGGAGATGACTCAGATAGGTAAGGGAGATGACTCTGATAGGTAACGGAGATGACTCAGATCGGAAAGGGAGATGACTGTGATTGGTAAGGATTTTCCTCAGCCTATGGGTCGGATATATTGAGGACTATAACATAATGTTTAAAATATATGAGTTTATTTTGTTAGGGTAAGAAAATTAAAACAATCAGCCCTGGCTAGTTGTTGAATGTGTTGTACTTTTTTGCAACACAACTTATTTTAATCAATACTTACTCATGTTTATTTTGTATACATAACATCACTGAAGGAAAAACAAAACAAAAAGCACACACTATAAATAAAGAGACAACATAAGTTGCTTTAGAGTTTTTTTGCTTGTTACAACAGAGCAGAAATATGCCAATAATTATTTTATTCCACATTATTTGTCAAAGCAGGCCTTACAATGGGATAAAAGCCATTGATATTCAATCTAGACTGGTAACTAGGTCTGGAAGTCTCCCAACAGTTACTCGCCCAAACTCCAAATTACCAGCCAGTCAGCTTCAAATCTTCACTTGACGTGAATATTGTACCGGCAATGAGGGCCAGTATTCTGAAAGCTTTTCCTGGACCTTGTAAAGTTTTACTGACTAAAGATTTACAGATTTCACCTGTTTTTTTTTACCAGCCACAAGGGCCAGCATTTCCAGGACCTTTCACATTTTAATTTTGTTCTCGGAAAAAGGAGCTTTATGCATTTGCGTAAAGTTTCGTCCCAGATAAGCCAATTGAGTCTGCACAGTCATAACAGGGACAAGAATTTCTGCTTAGACTGGATTCCAGTTAAGAAGAGACTTCCTTTGAACACAAATATTCCATAAAGGTATAAAGTGTTGTCCCTGATTAGTGTGTGCAAATTGCACAGGCTGATCTAGGAAGACAATTAAGGCACATGCATTAAGCCCAGATTTCCAAGAACGAGGCTCATTTTTGATGGTTTTGTCTGAGGGCTGAAAGAGTTTTGCGGAGACTGACATAGAATTCTTTATATTTTCAGATCAATCCCGATTGCAAGATATTCTGAAGTGTTAGAGGAGCTCTATAAGGACACCAATCTGCTGCTGTCTACACAGTATGAGGTTAGTGAAGTGTAACCCATCACTGTTTGATGAGTTTAAACATATTTCTAGCTGTATCTATCTATTTCTCTGGATAACGCTTTGACCTACAATCGTGCAAATTGGCATCATTCTTAATTATAAGAATTGAAAGATGCCTATCGATTCTGAAGTAAACAGGTCAAATGTCAAGTTCACAGTACAAAACAAATGTCCGCACTATATCTTGAGAATGCTTTATCGTAGATCATTCAAATTGGAAAAGTGGTAACTTTTGAGTAGGGGAAGACTCCTTTCTGTTTTGAGGTCACCATATCGAAATTCATGCTAATGGTTATAGTGGTTACCTTTGAGGAAAAGAAGGTGCACTTTGATTTTGAGGTCTTCAGGTCAAGGTCATATGAGCTAGCATTAAGAATTTGGTTTCTTCGTGGGAGCAAGATAATACTTTTATCATCTGATTTGGTATGCTGGTAACGTTTGAGGAAATATGACGCTTATTTATTTTGAGATCAAAAGGTAAAAAGTCAAAGTCACAGGGACTTTTCCACCAATTTTGTGATCACATCCATCTTGAGTTTCCTCAGAATCCTATCAATTATTATGCTGGTTAGTCTTAAGTATGACCCCGAATGATTTGCAAATCAAGAGATCAAAGGTCAAAGTCATAGGGGCAACTTTGCTGCAATTCAGGGAACATTTATATTTTACCTACATCTCTGATTGTTTACAGTGTCTGAATATTAAGAGTCGAGGAAATCTGTCAGATAAAGAAGCATCTTCAGTATTGTCATTAATATTGCAAGGGTCTCTCTTGTATTGAATTGTAACCTTGGATCATGGTTTCATTCATTGCTCAAGTTGTAAATAGCATGATGACACATTGCCATATGCTCATGCCTCGTTCTGGGCAAAATGGACTTTCTGCATGTGCGTACACTATCGTCTTAGATTAGCCTGTGCAGTTTACACAGGCGAATCAGGGATGACACTTTCCGCTTTTATGGAACTTTTCGTTTGAAGGAAGTCTCTTCTAAACCAAAATCAAGTCTATGGAAATAGTCGTCCCAGATTAGCCTGTGCAGACGACACTTTACGCCCATGCAGAAAGTCCAGTTTTCCCAGAACCCGGCTCAATTATTTCATGAATGTATATTTTAGGAAATAAAGAAGAAAGGGGCCAACATTGCAGCAAATACGAGTTCAAATGCCTCTAACCTGGAACATAACAAGGCCAAGAACAGATGGTGGGACATTGTACCATGTAAGTCACTTATGGGCCCGTATTCACAATACAATTCACAATTTTGAGTCAAACAATCTTCATGTAGATTATTCTGTTAAAGACATTATCACAAGTTGTAGCCTGTATATATTCAAACGCAGGACTTATTTGTTTTTTGGTTCTAAGTATATTCTTTATTCTTAAGTTTACGAACGGATTTGTGAATACTGGCCCTGGTCAGACAGTTCAACGTGTTCGTATGTTTTGGTATGATGCATTTTCTCTATAATTGTTGTTTTTTTTTCAAAAAAGATCTCCCGTTACTTCCTTTTTCAAATTTTCCATTTATATATTTTCTGTTACTCTAAATTAATGGTAGTTTATTCGGAAAAGAACATTTAACTTCAAAAACATAAGGTCACTTAAAATCTTATGGTTTTGTATAACACATTCAAAATATTAACAATTCTTTCAATTGGTTGGTAGTTACCTATTAGCGTTATTACAATTTCACAATTATTGGCATTTCCCACTTTATTTACCAAATAAAATGTTTTAGTTAAGTACCACATGTAAACTTGTTTGTTATGCTTTGTTAAATTTGGTTTCTTTTAATTTGCAACATTAAGTTGATCACAACCGTGTGAGGTTACAGCAGCTAGATGACGAAGATCCGACCAGTGATTACATAAATGCTAACTATATTCCTGTAAGTAACGACAGAGCGCTCTGCTAGTACGATTGCCTGTGTTTGTATTCGATGTATGCAAAGTCTACGTGTTATCATCAGCTTGATTAGTTTGTCTCCCCTGGGAAGGAGTTGTGGCTATTATTGGATTAGTTGCATTAGTTACTGTTGTAGAAAGCCATTAGTTACGGTAGACACGCTAATTCAACAAACTTCACACAGAGGTATTTCCTTTGTACATCTACATCAGGTTAAAGTTTAAAAGTGTTTTTGTAGCTTCATTTGTTTTCTTGTTTTCCACAAAAAAATCTTTATAAATATGTATGAAAATAAAAATATGAATGTTATCTTTAGAAATAAAAAAGACAAGAGAGAAAAATAATAGCTCTGTCCCTTCAGCTTTACATCAGTATTTGTGTAACACAAATTTCGAGAAAACTTTCTGTGACCATGTTACATTTGCTATAGAAGCCAGTAAAAAGGCCAGATTTGGTATGTTACATGTATGGCCCTCTACTAAGTGTTATCAAAACTGCCCAAGTCCTGGGATCAAACGGTTAATATACACTCATATACATGAAGCAAATAGCAAAATACAATTTTGGCTAACTTAATAGGATTGTGTAGTATGCATTTTTTTCCTTTTATGAATATGTTTTGTTTTGGGGAATTTATTGATAATTCAAAGAAAAAACATCTGATTTTACCTTTTTGCTGCATATCTCCATATTTTGTGAATTTAATGCTTAATTAACATTCTTCATTGCTGTTCTTGTTTGATTGGGGTTACTGCTTGAACTAGTCTCAGCACTATGATCATCACCCTAATTATCAACATTGTCATTATCATCATGATCACTACCGGTACCATTACCATAATCATCTTCAAAAGCATCACCACCATCATTATCACAATAATAATAATAATAATGATAAAAATACACATAAGGATAATAATAATAAAAATACAAAAAAGCTAATCACCATCATCAACTTCATCGTCATAAAAAACTGCAGTAATTATATTTAACCAAGTACAAATCAGCTGCAAGAACAACAACATCATCAACAGTGTAATTAACAATATCGTATAAACAAAATAAAAAGTAACATCAACATCATCAACATCATAAATCATATACACTATCTTATTCAACAATTAATCATAAGCAGCAGTAGCAGCAAAACCAACAGAATGAGCCAACATTATTGACATGAGATTTACAGGTGTTTAAGTTCTCTATTCAGACATTCTGTCATTTAGTCATGTTCACATACATTTCATAGAGCATAATTGCATGATGATTCAATTTTAAAAGAAGCATCCACTTTTAATGCTTGAGTTAATCTTAATAAGAGTATAATATTTTGATGTTAAGTGCAATCATTAATGAATAACTGTTCTAATTTCTTTGATATATTTAATGTGTCTTTTATTTTAGGAACAAACTGGTAGTAAATATGGTGTGTTATTTTAAATTCAGTTATAACTTTTCTTGATATCTTTTAGAAGACAGGATGTAGGATTTTATAACTCGAGAGTTACAAAACCGTGTGCATAATTTTTTTTTTTAAATCACAAAAATGTGAAATGGAGTCAAAGAAATTAAAGGGTTTAATTTAATATGGTTCTAATATAACCATAGGTGAACATAAAAAAACAACTGATTTTCAACAATAATGTTCTGACATTTGTTCAGGGTTTTAACCACAAGCGTGAGTACATTGCAACCCAGGGCCCGTTGCCAGGGACGATAGACGACTTCTGGAGGATGATCTGGGAGCACCAGGTCAAGATCATCGTGATGCTGACCCTGTGCAAGAAGGGGAAGGGGGTACGTAGAAAGGGGACTGGAGTATGTAGAGAGGGACAGAGGGTACGTAGAGAGGGTCAAAGGGTACGTAGAGAGGGACAAAGGGTATGTAGAAAGGGGATTGGATTGTGTAGAGAGGAGATTGTAGTATGAGGAGGGGAATAAAGTATGTAGAGAGGGGAATATGGTATGTAGAGAGAGGAATAGGGTTATGTAGAGCTATAAATAAGGTAAGTGGAGAGGGGAATATGGTATGTGAAGAGGGGAATATGTTATGTAGAGAGGGGAATAGGTAGGTCTAGAGGAGATTAGAGTATGTTGAAAGGGAATAGGGGGTATTTATAGTGGGCAAAAGCAAATAAGAAGAGGGACAAATGGTATTTATAGGGAGAAATATGGATAGATATTGCATTATATAGAAAGGAATTGGAGTATGTATGGAAGCGAATAGTGTATTTATAGAAGGGAATAGTGTATGTTTGTAGGGGAATAGGGTATGTAGAGAGGGGAATATGGTATTTAGAGAGGGGAATATATATATAGAAAGGGGAAAAGGGTATGTAAAGCTGCAAAACAGGGTATTTAGTGAGGGGGTAGCACATTGGAAGATGGGAGAATGGTATAAAAAATGTATAGTATAATGGCATTATGTATAGAGGAGATTGGTGTATGTAGATAAGGATATAAGGTATGTAGAGAGGCAAATATGGTAACTAGAGAGGGGGATAGGTATGTAGAGAGGGAAATAGGTATGCAGAAAGGGGAATAGGTATGTAAAGAGGTGAATAGGTATGTGGATAGGGCAATAGGTATGTAGAGAGGGGATTGTTGTATGTAGAGACGGAAACTGGGAAATGAAGAGAGGGGAATATGGAATTAAGAGATGTGAAATGTTATAAACAAAAGGATATGTATATGGTGATGGCATTATGTATAAAAAGGATTGGAGTATGTAGAGAGGGAAAAAGGGTTAGTAGAGAGAGGAATAGGGTATGAAGAGGGGGGAATAGGGTTGTAGAAAGGGGAATAGGGTGTGAAGAGAAGGGAATATGGCGTGTAGAGAGGGGGATAAGGTGTATGAGAGAGGGATATGGTATGTAGAGAGGGACAAAGGGTATGTAGAGAGGGGAATAGGGTACATAGAGAGGGTGATTGGGTGTATAGAGAGGGAAATAGGGTATGTAGAGAGAGAGGAATAGGGTATGTAGTGAGGGACATAGGGTATGTATAGAGAGAAATATGATATGTAGAGAGGGGAATATGTTATGTAGAGAGGGACATAGGGTATGTAGAGAGAGGAATATTGTATGTAGAGAGAAGAATATGGTATGTAGAATGAGAAATAGGGTATGCTGTGTAGAGAGGGGAATAGGGTATGTAGAGAGGGGTGGAATATTGTATTTAGAGAGGGGAATATGGTATGTAGAGAGGGGGAAAGGCTGTGTAGAGAGGGGAATAGGTATGTTAAGTGGGACATAGGGTATGTAGAGAGGGGTATAGGGTATATAGAGAGGGGAATAGTGTGTGTAGAGAGAGGAATAAGGTATAAAGAGAGGGGAATATGGTTTGTTAAGAGGGGAATAGGGTATGTAGAGATGGAAATAGGGTCTGTAGAGAGAGTAATAGAGTATGAAGAGAGAGGGATATGGTGTGTAGAGAGGGGAATAGGGTATGTAGAGAATGGTGGAATAGTGTATGTAGAGAGGGGGATAGGGTATGTAGAGAGGAGGAAAGGGTCTGTATAGAGGGGAATAGGGTATGACCAGAGGGACATAGGATATGTAGAGAGGGGAATAGGGTGTGTGAGAGAGGAATAAGGTATGTATAGACAGACATCAGGTATGTAGAGAGGGGAATATGTTATGTAGAGAGAGACATAGGGTATGTAGAGAGGGAAATAGGGTATATAGAGAGGGGGAAAGGGTATGTAGAGAGGTGAATTTGGTATGTTGAGAGGTGAATAGGGTATGTAAAGAGGGAAATAGGGTATGCAGAGAGGGGAAAGGGGATGTGGAGAGGGGATATGGTATGTAGAGAGGGAAATAGGATGTGTGAGAGAGGAATAGGGTATCTAGAGAGGGGCAAAGGGTATGTAGAGAGGGGAATATGGTATATAGAGAGGGGAATAGGGTGTGTAGAGACAGGAATATGTTATATAGAGAGAAGAATAGGGTATGTAGAGAGGTGAATAGGGTATATAGAGAGGGGAATAGGGTGTGTAGAGAGAGGAATAGGGTATAAAGAGAGGGGAATATGGTATGTAAAGAGGGGAATAGGGTATGTAGAGAGAGGAAATAGGGTATGTAGAGAGGGGAATAGGGTATGTAGAGAGGGGAATAGGGTATGTAGAGAGGTGAATAGGGTGTGTAGAGAAGGGAAAAGGGTATGCAGAGAGGGGAAAAGGAGATGCAGAGAGGGAGATCAGGTGTGTAGAGAGGGGCATAGGGTATGTTAAGAGGGAAATAGAGTATATAGAGAGAGGGGTATGCTGTATTGAAGAGGGGAATAGGGTATGTAAAGAATGGAGAAATAGTGTATGTAGAGAGGGGAATAGGGTATGTAGAGAGGGGGAAAGGGTGTGTAGAGAGGGGAATAGGGTATGTAAAGAGGGACACAGGGTATGTTGAGAGGGGAATAGGGTGTGTGAGAGAGGAATAGGGTATGTATAGAAAGACACTTGGTATGTAGAGAGGGGAATATGGTATGTAGAGAAAGACATAGGGTATGTAGAGAGGGAAATAGGGTATATAGAGAGGGGGAAATGGTATGTATAGAGGTGAATTTGGTATGTTGAGAGGTGAATAGGGTATGTAGAGAGGGAAATAGGGTATGCAGAGAGGGGAAAGGGGATGTGGAGAGGGGGATATGGTATGTAGAGAGGGAAATAGGATGTGTGAGAGAGGAATAGGGTATCTAGAGAGGGGCAAAGGGTATGTAGAGAGGGGAATATGGTATATAGAGAGGGGAATAGGGTGTGTAGAGACAGGAATATGTTATATAGAGAGAAGAATAGGGTATGTAGAGAGGTGAATAGGGTATATAGAGAGGGGAATAGGGTGTGTAGAGAGAGGAATAGGGTATAAAGAGAGGGGAATATGGTATGTAAAGAGGGGAATAGGGTATGTAGAGAGAGGAAATAGGGTATGTAGAGAGGGGAATAGGGTATGTAGAGAGGGGAATAGGGTATGTAGAGAGGTGAATAGGGTGTGTAGAGAAGGGAAAAGGGTATGCAGAGAGGGGAAAAGGAGATGCAGAGAGGGAGATCAGGTGTGTAGAGAGGGGCATAGGGTATGTTAAGAGGGAAATAGAGTATATAGAGAGAGGGGTATGCTGTATTGAAGAGGGGAATAGGGTATGTAAAGAATGGAGAAATAGTGTATGTAGAGAGGGGAATAGGGTATGTAGAGAGGGGGAAAGGGTGTGTAGAGAGGGAAATAGGGTATGTAAAGAGGGACACAGGGTATGTTGAGAGGGGAATAGGGTGTGTGAGAGAGGAATAGGGTATGTATAGAAAGACACTTGGTATGTAGAGAGGGGAATATGGTATGTAGAGAAAGACATAGGGTATGTAGAGAGGGAAATAGGGTATATAGAGAGGGGGAAATGGTATGTATAGAGGTGAATTTGGTATGTTGAGAGGTGAATAGGGTATGTAGAGAGGGAAATAGGGTATGCAGAGAGGGGAAAGGGGATGTGGAGAGGGGGATATGGTATGTAGAGAGGGAAATAGGATGTGTGAGAGAGGAATAGGGTATCTAGAGAGGGGCAAAGGGTATGTAGAGAGGGGAATATGGTATATAGAGAGGGGAATAGGGTGTGTAGAGACAGGAATATGTTATATAGAGAGAAGAATAGGGTATGTAGAGAGGTGAATAGGGTATATAGAGAGGGGAATAGGGTGTGTAGAGAGAGGAATAGGGTATAAAGAGAGGGGAATATGGTATGTAAAGAGGGGAATAGGGTATGTAGAGAGAGGAAATAGGGTATGTAGAGAGGGGAATAGGGTATGTAGAGAGGGGAATAGGGTATGTAGAGAGGTGAATAGGGTGTGTAGAGAAGGGAAAAGGGTATGCAGAGAGGGGAAAAGGAGATGCAGAGAGGGAGATCAGGTGTGTAGAGAGGGGCATAGGGTATGTTAAGAGGGAAATAGAGTATATAGAGAGAGGGGTATGCTGTATTGAAGAGGGGAATAGGGTATGTAAAGAATGGAGAAATAGTGTATGTAGAGAGGGGAATAGGGTATGTAGAGAGGGGGAAAGGGTGTGTAGAGAGGGAAATAGGGTATGTAAAGAGGGACACAGGGTATGTTGAGAGGGGAATAGGGTGTGTGAGAGAGGAATAGGGTATGTATAGAAAGACACTTGGTATGTAGAGAGGGGAATATGGTATGTAGAGAAAGACATAGGGTATGTAGAGAGGGAAATAGGGTATATAGAGAGGGGGAAATGGTATGTATAGAGGTGAATTTGGTATGTTGAGAGGTGAATAGGGTATGTAGAGAGGGAAATAGGGTATGCAGAGAGGGGAAAGGGGATGTGGAGAGGGGGATATGGTATGTAGAGAGGGAAATAGGATGTGTGAGAGAGGAATAGGGTATCTAGAGAGGGGCAAAGGGTATGTAGAGAGGGGAATATGGNAGTCAAAAAGTATTTGCAGTAACAATTGAAATCTCGTTATTTAGTTAGTATTTTTACAGAGCTGTTGAAGCTTTTTCCATGTCTTTGTTCGTCTCGTGCTGATAACTGATTCCTTTGTGTGGTCTTGAATTTTGTTTAAACATTTGTAAACACAGTCTAAGATATTAAATGAAGACACTGAAATTAGGGCAAACAACAAATATTTAAAGAGGTCTTTAAAATATTTAGAGTTATTGCTCAAAATTAAAAGAATATCAAAGTTATTGGAATTAAATATTGGTAACATTAACAGGATTTCAAGTAATGTGAGAAGTGCATCAATCAAATTGCTGTACTGATCAGTTGGATTTTGAATTCTTTCCCTCCTGCAGACATGAGCTTTTCCTGTTTTGTTTCTGTCCGAAATTTTAGCATCAGTAGCTTTTTTTCCAGACTCGTCTAGATGACATTCACCTGACCAACTACCAGTTGTTCGTTCCTTTTTGTTGGGGTGCATGCCTATGTTTCGACTCATTTGGTGTTTATCCTGTGCTCTTTTTTCCTCAGGCTCTTTGGACATAGTTGGTTCAGAAGTTGGCTTAGATGGTTTTGCTTGTTCTGTCTTATTTTGCATATATTTACCTTTTCTGTTCTTTTTTCCTTTTGAATTTTGTGTTTTCTTCATATTTGCTTGATTTATTTTTTGTGTTTGCTTTCTTTGGTTTTGTACATGCATATGAGGTCGTTTTTGCTGTTCCTTCGTAAGCATTGTCTCCTTTGAAAACGATGTTTTATTTTCCTCCTCAGTTTGTTTATTGTTGCTGATCACTTTTTCAGTTAACAGCTCAGTTTGTTTTGGCACAGGTATTGGTGCATCCGTTGCATCATTGAAAGTAGTTGTGTCTTTGTTGGCATTGCCTTTTTTAGGCCTTTGGTTTGGTTTTTGATGTTGCAAAACTTTTGAATCCTTTTCAAACTCAAGGTTACATCCATCGCTTTTGTCATCTAGACAGTTCACAATTATTTCTAAAACTGGAAAGTTTTTATTATTCGTATCATTTTTTGACTGATACTGATTTGCTGATTTTTTATCGTTGTTGAATTTTGATTTAGCACTTTCATCATCTGATTCACCATCCTGGCATTTAATTTGTGCACTGTCATGCAAGAAATAGTGTGGTGGGAACTCGCATGATACTATATTAAGTTGTGCCAGCAAACTGTCTTTAGGTAACCCTTTCTGGATGCTTGTCATTCTTCGACAAGTATATTCAACCAAGTTTGGTATGATCTGGGTAAATACACGCATTATTTGTTTGCCGTAACTGTCATAAGTTTCCTTAAAAAACATTTCAACCATGTAATCCACATATTCTTTAGTGCTTATTTTGCTTGTCATGAATGTATGTGCCTTTGATGCTTCATTTGCAAGTTGTGTCTGCTCGATGAACTCCTGGAGTTTTCCATTTTTGTTCTGGTTACTAATTTGAGTGTAATCGAGTATGATTGAAGGACCCTTTGCTAGTAAATATTCAATCACATTTGTCATTTTCTCTTTACTGTCTGACGGTATTTCACATGGGATCAGGTTTCTTTCAGGAATCATGTAATAAGGCAAAAATGCCTCAGAAATGCATTTTTTCAGGTACCTCAGAGCGTCTTGTACGCGTAGAACTATACATGTTTCTGTGAAATCGGTTATTGGCCTTTTTTCTGCTTCCCAGAACAAAACATTTTTTATCACATATGATGTTATCTGTTGATCTATTGGTCTTAATAGAAGCTTTCCTACAGTTTTAAGAACAACATAGACCTTCTTGTGCATGATATTCATAGAGTAAAAAAGAGCTAATTCTCCAGCAGGAAAACAGATACGCCATTGTAATTCCCTCCATTTTGTTCCTTTCTGTCCAGTGGGAACAACTACTGCAGTCATGGTTGAAACTGTTTCGACCACAAGTTTGTTCGGCCAGTCAAAACTACGTGCTCTGGATTTCCAGCCAGATATTTGTTTTGTTGCCTGGTACGGAAACCCTCGAACATAGTCCATTGTTTGGTCTGTGATATTCCAGAGTTTCCTAAAATATCTTTTAAATTCACTTTTTGTTTCTGAAATTTTAACTAAAGATGGCCCTTTTCTTCCAAGATACTTTGTGCTTTTGCCTATGAGTCCTTCGCTTGTTGAAAACATGTCATCATTTCTACTCATGAATTTGTTCGCAGACATATACTTTCTCTTTTTCCTGTTTACCAAGGCATGTTTGAGGAAACTGAAGTTCTCTTTATTGCTGCCTTTATGTAGAAGCCATAGAAAAGTGTGTCCAGGGGGTGCCATTTCATCATCGACAACAAACACAATGCCAGAAGGATTATTCTCCAGATCATTAGTCCCTACACATTTAATAAATTTATAAATTTGCAGAATGTCAACATCATTGGTGAATTCCATTCCAATGCCTTCTCTTTGACTTCCAATAAAAATTCTGTCAATATCTTCATGATTCTGAATTCTTCTTGCTGATAAAGTACGAGCTACAGTTGACTTATACCAGGAAAAGATGCGTTGCTTGATGTCTTCTTCACTGTAACCTAGTTTTTCTAAGTGCTGATCTAGTATAAGGGATGCAATTTTTGTTTGAAGCTCAGTCTCCGCATCATCTCGTTCCCTGATATAACAATAACATAAGTTGTAAGGATTTTGTGATATAGTTATAAATATTAAGATGGTACTTAATCTTGGCTATGCACTTCGAACTGTCATAATTATAAAGAAATCTTATCTAAAATGTATTTTTCACAACCCTTTATAGTAAAAAAAAACCTTTAAATACATTTGTAGCATAGGAATGGATAGTGCTTTCAACCAGTACACTTTCTTTTTTTAGCAGTAAGGTTGCATGCACATTCTCTGTAATATATGCTCGTTTTCTGAAATCAATAATTGCGTACCACACTAAAAAAAAAGTTTAAGATAACAAATCCCAATTGTTTTTAATGTTCTATTACAATTAATAATTTGCAAAGTGAACTAACATTATATTACCTTTTGCTATCCATTATCCAACTCCGTAAATCTCCCACACAGCCCAGCATTTCCCATTTCCACCCCAATACCATTTAAGTCAGGTACTCTGAAGACAGGACTCATTGTAACTGGCTGCAAAAAAAAGCCTGGGCTGCACTTTATATACTCGCTAAATCAACCATTAATTTTGACCTAACTCTGCGTGAGACAGATAGTGAACAATATTCACACAGCTGTATCTGTATTGGAACCATATCAGCAGATATGTCAGTATTGAATTATGGTATTTTTGGCAAGCTATACAAAGCTTGGTTTTCCCAATATCCTTAATAGGTTAAGTTCAGCCAATCAGCTATTGCTACGTATGTTTTGTTTATTTTGGTTTCGTCCTTAATGCTAGTCTTATTTTAGATCATTCAAATCTAACTGGGTCAGACAATGAGTAATTCTATTCATGATATTTTTAAACCTATGCAAACTATCAAATTTCAAGGCCAATACTAATAGCTACTATTTAAACAGGTTAATAAATTTGAGCTCAACACTTCTTTGTTTGGAATATTGATTAATATTTATCTTGATGGTGAAGTTGCATTCCAGTTTTGATTGTTTTGTATTGTTGTTGTTACTGTCGCTGATAATGCTTTACTATTCATATAGGAAATAAAAATTAATGATGCTTGCCATAATTGTGATGAAGCTGATGGCGGTGCAGGCCTTTTTCTGTCTATTTGGGGGAAAAGTGCCTACAATGTAGCAAAATGGGGATTTTTCGAGTCGTGAAATCTTCCAAATGGGGAAGAATTATCATTGACAAAAGCATTATTTGGGCAGGGGGTTTTGCAGCCATTTTGGATACAAATCATATAAATTATGGTTATATATTTTGTAGGTTGTTTAAAAAATTAAATTGAGCTATAGATTCTAATAATCATAAGTCATAAGACACTTCTTTCTAAAAAAAAAAAAAAAAAATGGGGGGGGGGGATTTTTTTTGAGAATTGGGGAAAAAATATTCATATTTGGCATGGGGAATGGGTCCGACTATCAGACCCGTGAGATAGACAGAAAAAGGCCTGCAGTGGCATAGAAAATGATAACACTTTTGTATTTATGATGATCCTTGCTATGGTTTTGATTATGATATCAAAAATTATGATGTTTATAATTATTACTGATGAAGATGAGGATGAGGATGATGATGATGATCTCACTTGCAATTTTGAGCATAATTATGCCCCTCTTCGAAGAAGAGGAGGTATATTGTTTTGCTGGATGTCGATTGGTCTGTCGGTAGACCAGTTTGTTTCCGATAACTTGTCAACGGATTGACCAATTGGCTTGATACTTCACATGTGCATTGGCCTTGGACAGTAGATGACCCCTTTTTGAAATTGGGGTCACTAGGTCAAAGGTCAAGGTCACTGTCACAATAAGTGTCAAAATCTTTTCCAATCAATAACTCTTCAACCAATTGACCGATTGGCTTGATATTTCACATGTGCACTGGCCTTGGACAGTAGATGACCCCTATTGAAATTGGGGTGACTAGGTCAAAAGTCAAGGTCACTGTCACAATAAGTTTGAAAACCGTTTCCAATCAATAACTCTTCAACAAATTGACCGATTGGCTTGATACTTCACATGTGCACTGGCCTTGGACAGTAGATAGCCCCTATTGAAATTGGGGTCACAAGGTCAAAGGTCACTGTCACAATAAGTTTGAAAACCGTTTCCAATCAATAACTCTTCAACCAATTGACCGATTGGCTTGATATTTCACATGTGCATTGGCCTTGGACAGTAGATGGCCCCTATTGAAATTGGAGTCAATAGGTCAAAGTTCACTGTCACAATAAGTTTGAAAACAGTTTCCAATCAATAACTCTTCAACCACTGGACCGATTGGCTTGATATTTCCCATGTGCATTGGCCTTGGACAGTAGATGGCCGCTATTGAAACTGGGGTGACAGGTCATGGTCACTGTCACAATAAGTGTGAAAAGCAAGGCCCTGTTTCGGGGGGAATATGTCTCCGACTTTGAAACTCTTGTTATTGCTCCATTGAAAATGAATCCCTTGCTTATAAAATGTTGATCAGAAGTAATTTTTTGTTAATATTTTTTGTCAGTATTTTTAAGGGTCAAAATTGGGGCAGCTTCATTCCCAATGTCGAAAAGTATATTTTTTCCAAATGACAGCTTAAAATTCCCAATTGAAGTTTTCCCCCCCAAAAAAAACTTTTTTGGTATATGAAATGGACCATTTAGTTTATTTCCCAATTCATCTCTATTGGTTTAACCTTTGTTAATATAATGTTGAAAACAATCTCAATTTTAAAGTAAGCAAAAAAAAAACTACACTAATTTCCCAATTTTAGTCAAAACTTTATGGTTTTCCCAAAATGGTAAAAAAAAAAATCACAGTTTTATTTTTCGCATGCACTCTCCATATATATCTAGTAAAAATCTGATGACCAAGGCGTTAAGAAATAAATGCCAATGCATGGGTCATTTTCTGAAAGCTTCTTAGCATTTTAGATGTAATGGTCAAAGATATGCATTGATTTATCTACAAGTAACCTTCATGCATTCCTTAAAGGGGTTCACAGATTTAATACACTTTTTATCCCCCGCCAAAGGCGGAGGGATATTGTTTTGGCGTTATCCGTCCGTCCGTCCGGCACTTTTGTGTCCGGAGCCATATTTTAAAGTGCTTTGGCGGATTTCATTGAAACTTTGTATGAGTATATATATGGATAAGAGGATGATGCACGCCAAATGGCATTGTACACCATCTGTAAATAATGGAGTTATGGCCCTTTGTATGCTTATGTCTGTGACAAAGCTTTAGTTAGGCGGGGGATATCAATTCAATGAATTTGCTTGTTATTTAAACTATTTGCAGATAAAGTACAGAAACAATACATTAAGGTTGTTTATTGAGCATTAAACTCAGAAAAAAGTTGTCAATACTGCAGCATAATGGACACTTTTTGGAAAAGGGGGGTTATGCATCACGGTACAAGATGGAAACCAGATGGAGATAATATAATAAAGAATAAGAATAAAAATATGTCTCAAATCTTTCTCTTCCTAACCTTTAGATCACTCAAATGTTTATTTAGTGATCCTCTACCAAATGTATTCAAATGGTGTCATTCCATCGCACAAATAGACTTATCCCGGAATTCGCTAGAGTCTAGAAAAACCAACTTATCCCTCTGTACAAACAACGCTGATCCATTAAATCACCCATTAATAGCTAAGTTTAAATATTTTTACATTTTATTATTTATTTTATAAAAATTATTTAAATTCAATTTTATAAAAATTAAATAAAAAAAATATAAAATTGAAAGGATTATAAATGGGTCAGCTTTATTTGTACCAGCATATAAGTGGGTTTTTCCAAAATATTGCTTTTCCTGGATATACATATTGTTCAAGTCTATGGTGCTTTATTGATTTGTCAAGTTTGTATCCAGTTTAACTATAGGCCACTTTGTGGAACACTGTCTATAGGTTTCCTGTGGGATAAAACCACTTGACAATGTTATACTGTTTAGGCAGACCTAAAGGGACAGTACAATAAGTTTTGGGCTTTAAAAAAACATCGCTCTAAAAAAGTGCTATTCAGCCTTATATAAAATAGGCAGATGAAAAGCCTCTTTCAAATGAAATCATGCAGTTTTCACCTTAATCAGAACTCCCAAATCAGTTTCAATGTTCAAAGGTATGCCTTGGACTAGTTCTAACAAAGATCATAAGAAAAATCTTAATTTAAAATGAACTAGGTGAAAATTTAAGATAAAATGTTCTAATCTAGCGATATTTCTTCCCAAAATCAATAGGCTAGCCCTTTGCATGCTGGGATATTTGTCGTCTGCTAAAATGTTGTCTGCTGAATTTTTAAAATCAGCATTTTCTTCGATTTTTTCCAAAAGAATACTATTAGAATAGCAAACAGTTTGGATCCTGATGAGATGCCACGTTCTGTGGCGTCTCATCTGGATCCAAACTGTTTGCAAAGGCTAATCTAGGATAACACTTTACGCACATGCATTAAACCGCCTTTTCACAGAGCGCAGCCCAAATGTATGTAGTGATGTCGTGGTTGTGAAATTTGAATATTTTGATATTTGTATGCATGTTGGCTGGGCTCTCCTTCGGGAATTTACTTTCATAATGTATTCTGAATACCAACTTGTTCCTTTTGCAAAAAAGGTTGCCCAATATTGAATTCAATGTTTGTGGGTTGTTACACATACCCAGCATTCTAAGATGTATTTCAGCAGACTTTAACTAAAACTATATGACATTTTATGAATTATATGCAAAAGAAAGATACCAGTGACTCTTATTGACCACCCACTATGGAAAATCACTTGCCCCTAGTAATTTTTATCTGGCCTGGGTATGCAGGAGTCCACTTAAAAACACTTTTTATACGTCCGTTTTTTCAAAATGGGACGTATTATAGTTTCAACCTTGGCCGGCGGCGGCATCCACTGGAGTGTCGGCTCTCTAATTCAAGTAGTTTTCATCCGATCTTCACAAAACTTGGTCAGAAGTTGTTTCTAGACAATATCTAGGTCAAGTTAAAATTTGGGTCATGTCGGGTCAAAAACTAGGTCACAAGGTCACTTAGTGCATTTCAAGCATTTAGCATTGTGTCAAAAACCTTCGAACGGGCGTATCTTGTGACAATTGGCACTCTTTAAATAAAGAAATACTATGTTTATTAGGTACATGTATGTTAACAAGGTATGGTAGCAATATTTCTTAAAGGAATACAAAAACAACAACTACTACAGCAAAATAAAAATTTCAGTAAAATCCGTAAACAGATTTACGTTGAGCAAGCTTATAAATGTGTTCATAAACCTGATCTTTAAATAAAAGTATTACAAAATTAGGAAGAAATCAGAAAATTATTTCTTGCAGCCAAAACGTGTGATTGCCCCTTTAACATCAATATTTTATAATCCTCCATCTACTAGTATTTGCTCTAGTCTAGATTGTTGTTGACCAACGGTCAAGGAAAGCTATATTGGTGGTTGTTACGGTAAGTAATCTTGAGTCCTGATTACCAGTGTGGCCATACCACACTTATAACTACTAGTCGTTGTAGCCGAATATCGACTTGTCGTGCTTGCATTGAATTTCGTTGCTTGTCATATTAGCCAATTTGTTGGTGTACATTGGAAATGTCATTAGATGGTGTTTTATGATATTTTTTTCAGACAAAACACATTTTATATGGAATTATTCACGTCCGCATATTTGAGTGCACTGCAAAAAGGAATATAAAATGGATATTTTGGAAGATTTAAAATGTGCTTGTCGTGCTTGCGTGCATTGTTACGTAAAATCTAGGAATTTGCCTCGAATGATAGACTAAACTACTCATCTGGTGGCAAATATATATATTACCGGGAATTGTGCTCAACTTTACCCTTAGCCTGCGCTTTATTTCGTCAAAAAAGAGTAAATAATAAGATACTTACGTGGATTTGAAGTTTCTTAGCGGAGGCAATGTTGACAATTGTCTTCTTGACGTGCTAGCCAAAATGACGTCACGGACCAAGTGGTATGGCCACACTGATTACACATAGTCAAATATTTCTGTAGGAATGTATGCACTCGACAAAAAAGAGAGTAGACTTGTTTGATTTACAGTTAGCTGTGTGGTACAGTGTTGGAACAGAACTTAAAATGACATGGAAAAGAGAACTTTTTTATAATCATGGATTCCTTCTTGCATGGGTTTTATTCCTGGAAAATCATGGATTTTGACAGAAGATTAATAATTATGCCCCCCTTCGAAGAAGAGGGGGTATATTGCTTTGCACATGTCGATCTGTCCGTGTGTCGGTCCGTCCACCAGATGGTTTCCGGATGATAACTCAAGAACGCTTAGGCCTAGGATCATGAAACTTCATAGGTACATTGATCATAACTGGCAGATGACCACTATTGATTTTGAGGTCACTAGGTCACAGGTCAAGGTCACAGTGACTGGAAATAGGAAAATGGTTTCCGGATGATAACTCAAGAACGCTTACGCCTGGGATCATGAAACTTCATAGGGACATTGGTCATGACCGGCAGATGACCCCTGTTGATTTTCAGGTCAAAGGTCAAGGTCACAGTGACCTGAAGCAGTAAAATGGTTGACTGGAAATAGGAAAATGGTTTCCGGATGATAACTCAATAACACTTACGCCTGGGATCATGAAACTTCATATGGACATTGGTCATGACCAGCAGATGACCCCTATTGATTTTCAGG
>VMBQ01003375.1:59680-111143 GCA_007657795.1 Dreissena rostriformis
TGTTTACAACTCATACAGCGCTTCCAATAGCTTTAAAAAGTTGGAAGTCCTGACTTCCAAGCCTTAAATTTTGGACGTCCCAGACATAAACAGTTGGAAGTCCCATTTTTATTTCAATGAATGTTTCAGTAATCGCCACCGTATGTGTTCATCGCTGGATACACACATGTTACAACTCTATCCATTGACCCATAGTCCAGTATACGAGTGACTTTAATTTATAATTAGTAAATTGACGTATTTTTTCTTTAGTTTCAATGAGTCAATATTTTCTCATTGTGTGCATTAATGCCGATCTAAATTTTTCATTCTAAAATACTGCATGTACTGAGTTGCGCGTCTATATTTAGTTACAGCACATTGTCTTTTTTAACACGCACACTTTCCACGCTTTTCATGCGTGTAGTTTGACAGACGTCAGCAACGATTTCGGGCTCTTATTAAAACACGTGTTTTTCATGGCATACATGTATAGTGATTGGTGTACGCTGAGATTTGTAGTAGCAAATATTATCACATGGCTGTAGAAGAATGGTGTAATTCAGTTCTATAAATGGGCGTGATGAAATATACTTGTACTGAAATTAAATTGTTACCACATAAAAAATTTAACGGGTATTGTTTTCACAACTTACTCGCCATGCGTAATTGATTGCTCACCATTTGCATTTAACTTTTCATATGTAACAGTTACAGTAATTGTTTATGGTAAAAAGGTGTGATAATGATGCCCGACACCGTCTCTAATGTACTGTTTAAATACCGTTGTATATTACGTAAGTTGTAAAACTGTGATTCCCTGTTAATCGATCTGTGATAAACGCTTACTTCATGACTGCGTCAATCAAAATAATGGTCACTAGTTACCCCGCCCTCATACGCATTCTTGTTACCGATTGGACGCCGAACTACACAGTTTGGCGACTGGAAAGTTACCTGAGAATTTCTCGTGGTACATCTGTGTCAGCGAACATTACTGTGTAATGTGATTCGATACGCCCGTCACGCTATCTCTTATCAGTGGATTATCTATTAGTAATTATCCCATATGGCGATTAAAAGCGGAGTTTGTGAAGTGAATGACCCGATTTTCTGTTGTTATTTGTACGTCCCGTGTATTAGAAAACAGTATACATGCGGATTAATCGGACGTCCAAGTGACGATTTGTTAACAAACACCGGTGAGAGGGAAACTTGAAGTCGCTTTTTATCTACAATTTCTTAAATTTTAGGCGACGTTTGGCGTAAGAAAGCGACTAAGTCGCTCACATCGCCCCCAAAAGGTGAGCCCTGATTCTATGAACTATTTCAGCATTGGATGAAGCAAAGGACCTTGAACTTTGTGGATACAAGATCAAGATCAACATCTCAACGTCCGGGCCGCTCATGCGTAAAATAAAGAAACAAAACAAGTTGGCATGGCTTCGGGGCGAGTTTGGTTTCGGGAAAAGGAAGGAACGTCAGGCCCCACCGCCACCTAGACGAGGTAGACTTGCTTTTCTTTACTTAATGGATTATTTCTAATTTATTGCTGTTTATTTACAGATAAACAGCAATTTTGAGTTTTAAGGCTTTTATCTCTCAGAGTAACTTGTTCTTTGATTTTTTGGTATATTTGAAAAATGTTGTTGAATGTATTTAGTTACAAAACTATAAAACTTTTATTAGTTTGAAATAAAAATTTCATAATTTTTAAAATAGGTCATTTAATGTATTCTATACCTTAACTTAAATATTTGAAATAGTTAAAAAAAATAAATAAAGGTTTCTCCTCTATTCCCAAAATAATTTGCTTCTCTTCACGTTTCTTTATTTTAATAATGGGTTTCTTTTCACCACCCTCTATTTACCTGAATTTCACTGTCAGTTGTAGTAGACTGTCTTTGAGACACTCACACCATCCTTCTCTGTAGCCACAGTGCATGTAGCTATCTTGGTCGTGCCCACACTTTGACGCTGGTGACAATGTTCCTCCACTCGTCCTTCAGTTGGACCTGTGTTCGTGTGATTTTTATGACCTTTTTTGTCCTTACATAAGAAATCCAATTCTTACTTGAGCGAAGTCTGTGTTTCTTTTTTATCCCCCGCCAAAGGCTGAAGGATATAGAATTGGCGTTGGTGTTTGATTTGCCTCCACATACCAGCACCTGTCCTGCAGCTGAACTTAAAAACTGTGGCTTTAGCTCCCAATCCACCTACATGGTTTGTGTTTGATCAGCCTCCACAGACAAGCACCTGTCCTGGAGCTGTCACCAGTGTATTTTGCCTTGGTTTGATGATACAAAATCAGATGACCTGCGCAAACAGAGTACATGTATATGGAACAAAACATGTTGATTGAGATGTCAATACTGACTTTGCTTTGCTAAAAATTAGTTCTTAGTCTTTATACCTGTGAATCGTGCAATAATGGTACAAGCTTCTTTATTTTGTTACTTAACTCGATGGGCTCTGTTAATTGCAATACGGTCTGCGTGTTCTCCTAGCTCGAGAGTTTTTTTCATAAAATAATACACCTGTACAGCGTGTTGGTGTTTGATTATCTTCCACAGACCAGCACCTTTCCTGGAGCTGTCACCAGTGTACTCTGTCTTGCGTAAATGATATGAAATCAGATGATCTCTGCAAGCAGAGTATATTGCTTTGCCTTCAAAATCTTAGGTCACTGACAGTTGAACTAAAAAAATGTTTCTTTAGCTCCCAATCCACCTGTATAGTTTGGTGTTTGAGCAGCTTCCACAGACCAGCACCTGTCCTGCATCTGTCACCAGTGTACTTTGCCTTGTGTAATGATAGGAAATCACATGACCTCAGTCTGCAAGCAGAGTAGCCAACTTACTGCTGTTAGCTCTTTTCTCATGTACGATAATGAGAAACAATTCTCCACAAATTTTCGTGCAAGTTTAACTGGTGCACTTTGCTTGGCATTTTTTTTAGTAAATCAGACATCCCTCCCTATTTGCCTGACAAGACTGTAGCAGACTGACTCTTGGATAAACCCTAAATTCATCCATGTTGCTTGACTTGCAATCATCTTTTTTGGCAGCCCTGCATTTTTGCTTACGAAATCAGACTGACTAACCTTTTGTAATTAAGAAATTATTGTATCTGGAAACACCAACTTAACATTATTAAGAAATGTATTGAAATTGGTAAGTGTACGTCGTTAAACACATCAAAAGCACAATAAATATTTGGCCATGATAATGTTTTTTTATCTGTTGAAACCTACCATTATGGTTCAACTCGCACATCTCGATATTAAAAATGTATATCGCATCGCCTAAAATTTTCTGGAAAGGTGTTTATATCTGTTGAGCAAGTCATTCTTCTTTGCTGCACCTAGAATAAAACATCAAAGCATTTATTAATTTATTGTACTGTGACATTTAATAGAAATATATTTAATACAAAATCTGGTTTTCTCAACTGGTTTTATCATTACAATACATGCATGGAGACGAATTATGTACTTGTATTCCATAATACATGTGTGATTTACAATACGAAATCAGATTGACTAACCTTTTGTGTTTTTCATGACCTTTTTATTATCAAATTTTATGCCCCCTTCTTCGAAGTATATTGTTTTTGGTCTGTCTGTCTATCATTCTGTCCCAAAACTTTAACCTTGGTCATAACTTTTGCAATATTGAAGATAGCAACTTGATATTTGGCACGCATGTGTATCTCATGGACCTGAACATTTTGAGTGGTGAAAGGTCAAGGTCATCCTTCAAGATCAAAGGTCAAATATATAGGTCAAAATTGCTCAAAAGGGGGCAAAGTGTTTCTCAAACACATCACTTGTTTATTTTTAAGAAACACAATCAATTATTGAGGTTATTCAGAATAGAGATCTTGTTCCTGTCCTTATAGACGACCTGTATGGGAAAGTATGGGATCTGCCTCCACAGACCAGCACCTAGCCTACAGGTGTCACTAGTGCTTTATAGCTGTCATTAGTTCATACAAATTAAGGTTGCCTCCCTAGCCCCAGTTCTTGGGTTCTTTTCACTCTCCTCTATTCTCCTGATGTTTCTAAAGACAATTTGACAGAAACAAATGCTAAAATATTTGAAGAAATGATACATTTACTATACATACTTCTTGCAGGTGTCCGCCCAGATTTCTTCTTTTTTGTGGTTGATCACCTCAACGCTCGTCTTACTGGCTAGAAAGTGTGATTGTCCGTGCATGCCTGCACTAAACAGGCGATCTCTGGCTCCGACCAATTGGCTTTCGCTTGCCCTTGATTGCTTTGTCGGCCATCTTGCTTGTTTTGACAACAGACGACTTTGACATAAAGGCGCGAAATCGCGTGGCAATTGATGATGTTTATATTATAGAAGACTGACTATGGGACACTCACTCCATCCTTCTTTGTAGCCACAGTGCATGTAGCTATCTTGGTTTTGCCTGCAATTTGAAAGTGCAGTCTATTTTTTATCTCTTCCAGATGTAGTGTACTTGGAACAACGACACAATAATATAAATCGCATCAAAGTGATTAAGGTTTGCATGCTGTTGTTACAAGGCTGTTCTCCTCTATTCACCTGATGTTTCTGTTAAAGGAGACCGTCTATGGGACGCTCACTCCGTCTTTCTATGTAGCCACAGTGCATGTAGCTATCTTGGTTTTGCCTGCACTTGGAAAGTGCAGTTTTTTTTTGTGTTAAACTCTTCTAGATGAAGTGTACTGTGTAGTGTAACTAGGAATGATGACACAATAATATAATTCACAACAAAGTCAATTATTAAGTATTTGATAAATAATACGATGTTATTGAATTTTGCACAAAATCCTCAAGCAATTTAATTTCAAAGTCCGTAATAATACTTTTCTATTAAAATAATTTCAATTTCATGAGTTCAGCAATAAATCTTAACTATACTAACATAAGCTTTTCTCCAAATCTAGCTGAACTTAACTATGTAGAACTCAGTCAACTTTATATACCCAAACCTGCCCTACAGTTGTCATACAATTTTGTAACCACAACAAAATATTGTCACTGAGAGACATAAGAGTGTTGAACTATGAACTTGGACGGTTTCATAATTACAGCAAATACAGTTAAATAAAAATATCCATAAATAAATATACATTATAAATAAATAAATATTTCGAATCATGTATTCTTTTATGCTTATGTATTAATATCAACACATCCCGTCTTTGACAAAATAATAAATAAACAGGTACAAATAGTGTTGCAATATGTTGACTATCTTAATCAAAGTTTAGACAATTATATGTGCAATGTATTTTAGTCCTACTGATATTAGAATTTGGAAAATAAGAGTGAAGAAATATAGACTCTGATCCATGACCCGTCAGCAGCGCACGTGAAGAAGTTGTTTCCCTGTGGAAGGAAACCTTCGTTACAGGAAACTATCACCGTTTTCCCAGGGAGAGAGATTCACGAGCACTCACACTTCCATTTTCCTCGTTACAGAAAACTATTACCGTTTCCCCAGGGTGAGAGATTCACGAGCACTCAATAATGAATAAACAGGTACAAGAAATACTGTTGCAATATGTTGACTATCTTAGTCAAAGTTAAGACAATTATATGTGCAGTGTATTTAAGTCCTTCTGATATTATGTAAATATGAATTTTGTAAATAAGAGTGAAGACATATACTCTGATCCATGACCCGTCAGCAGCGCAAGTGAAGAAGTTGTTTCCCTGTGGAAGGAAACCATCGTTACAGGAAACTATTACCGTTTTCCCAGGGTGAGAGATTCACAAGCACTCACATTTCCATATCTCATTACAGGAAACCATTACCGTTTCCCTAGGGTGAGAGATTCATGAGCACTCACACTTCTATTTCCCTCGTTACAGGAAACTATTACCGTTTCCCCAGGGTGAGAGATTCTCGAGCACTCACACTTCCATTTCCCTCGTTACAGGAAACTATTACCGTTTCCCAAAGGGTGAGAGATTCACGAGCACTCACACTTCCATTTCCAACACTCGGTAGAACACCGCATACTAAAAAAAATAATTATACTTCACATTTTGTGCTAATTGCATGTGTGTGACATTGTCATTGATAGAAACAATTTAACAATAACTATTGGAACTCAAACAGCCCACTATAATGCTGTGTCACAAAAATAAAATAACACAAACTAAGAATATATTACTTAATGATATCAGTGAAACTGACAAATGCTCCCCCATGATGCATTGGAACAAGAAAATGAGATGGTTAATCTATGAAAGATCAACAGACCTGTAGAGTCTGGCAATTTGTCTTCTGACTGGTTTTTTGACTGACATCAAAGCTGCATTATGTTGACTTCTTTTTGACTGACTTCATTGCTCTAGTTCTGTTGACTGGTTTTTCACTGACACCAAATCTGCAGGTCAGTGACTGGTTTTTCACTGACACCAAATCTGCAGGTCAGTGACTGGTTAAAAACTGACAGCATTATTAATGCCACTTTTGAACTTTTGCTATTTTATTTAATGATATTTTAGCCATATCACTGAACATTCATTTACAATAGGGTATTTTTCTTAGGTTAGGTTTATCCATTGTATGGCTTTCCAGTTATAAGTGCATGAACTTATGCCAATAACTGACTCATGCCCTTCTTCAATCAGAAATATTGGAGGGAAAGGCCTTATGTAGAACAAACTCATTTTCTATTCCTCACACAAGTTTAATGGCTGGTCAGGGATTAACACTCACAAATCCCGGATTGACAATCCAGCACTCTTATAAGCTGAGCATACATAGCCAGACTGTCAAATAACATCGAATTGTTATGAGACAAAAGCCTGATGTTGATGATTGCCCATTTTCATCATCAACATATACCTTGTGGGAAGTCAAAGAAGTCAAAGAAGGAAGGAAAGGAATTACAAAAAGCACAAAAACAGGATGATAAAAGTGAACATAAGAGGAAATGGTCCAAAGTCTGTTCTTCTTGGCAAACATGGACTTTTTGTAAGTCTTATAGGTGCAAAAACCACAACTAGAAGATCAATATGAACATGAGAGGAACAATGCAGAAGTGCTTAAATAAAGTCTGTTGTTCATCACCTTTTGTGAAGTCTGTATGGAACAAAAAGCACAAAACATGATGAAAAAGTACACTGGAGGACAAATGAAGAAGTGTTACAAAGTTTGTTGTGATCGCCATCATTAAATTCTGAGCAGTGAAAGAGTAAGAAAAAGCACAGAAACAAGATGCTAAGTAAAAATTAGAGATTGAAAGAAATGGTCCAAAGTCTGTTCAGTGCCAACATTTATCATGTACTGGGAAAGAAGTCAATAAAAACAGATTGGTTCTTTTAAGACGATCTGCCAGTTTTGAGGGATGCCAAGAAGTTTTTGCATCATCACGTTTCTTTACATATCAGAGTTGTACGAAATATTGTGTTGGCACACGCATTAAAACGTAACCAGGCTATGGCTTTATCATCTGAATGTCGCGTTTTACTGACGATTTTTGCAGAATATGTCCAATTTTATTGTTTTACCTTAACTTCCTGTGTTTTGGAAGTAACTATTATGTTTCTTATTGAAGACATTACTATCAACGCTTATGGTGCTACAGTGGTTATTTCAGAAAAATGTCAACTTCTTGTCTTTGTGAACTCTGCTTTTATGAAGAAGTTCATTTATTTTTTATTTGGACACAACAATCATAGCAAGTGGTGCTCAATGCAGAAGTTCTGGTCTCTATAAACTCTCTATAAACTCTGCATTTTAGAAAAAAATATAATACTGTCTCATTAAGGACAAGGATACATTCAATAGTCGAAAGTGTTTATGGCGGAAATTTACCATGTCTTATGAGGTTCTTCAAAAGTTTTCAGCGTGTTTTGGAGATAACATGAAACATTCAACATGTACATTGTGACAAGAATTCAATACAGCAGTGGTCATCAACTAGAGACTTTGTCCTTGACTAAGATCAGTGAAGAGGTTCTCAACTAGAGACTTTGTCCTTGACCAACATCAATGTAAAGGTCCTCAGCTGGAGAAATTGTCCTTGACCTTCCAGAGCACCAGATAATGTGCCTCCTCTAAATGCGTTTGACAAAATATTGCTCATGAACCATGCAACACATTGTAGCGCCAGCTTGCTAGCTCTGCCGTAAGTGTGCTGGACTCTGTTATATGCGGTTAGTGAGTTCAATGCCCAGACCGGTCACGTAACTTGTGCTGGGGATTGGAGAGGAAATTTCGCCTCTTGCCATTCTCCCCCATACTTAGGGTTGAATTTTGGTAGCGGGTCAACCACTGCCATAGGATTGTGCACATAATATACTGGTAAATCCCTAATTTATGATAAGTGTTAAAAGGTTAATTTATTTCTGTAAGTTGACTCAAGACATTTACAATTGACAAAACATCCAAATGAGCAATAGAAATGCAAGAAGTATAACTATATGACAAAAATAGCATAGTATTCTCTGGTCATTGCATTTAATAAGATTTTATTGTGTTGTCTGAAGAAAATAACATATTGCCACATTTTCTTGATCCCATGCTTACAATCTTCCCGTACATTCACACATCACATCATAAAGGAGCACTCATCAGTTTCACTGATATTCTTGTTTCCATTCGAAGTTTAAAAAGCAACACATATATTATTCATTTAGGAAACCAAATGAATAGCTTACCATGAGCATTGCAGAACATATTCAATTTTTCATCTTAGCAAATTTGGAGCAAAGTGCAATTGGATATTATATTTACATAAACTCAATAGATATAACTTAAAAACTGTTTTCTCTGATAAACTTCAAAAATCATGATTTAGAACAATCAATATGTCAAATAATAATTGACTAAAAACAAATACCATAAAACACTTTGATTAAAATTAATTATATACACTGTATCCTTTCTAGCTGCAAAACAGCAAACCTTGCTTGTACTAAAAACATTGACCAATGGAAAAGTTACATTTAAATTTTAGTGTTCATCACTAAGGCTTGTCTAGTCCAGTTTGTGCAGATTGGATTCACTCCTGCTGTCACACACTCTGGTTATATTGGCAACACAGTATTGTACTGCTTCTTCAAGTCAGCATTTACTGATGTATTTGGAGTAGCACAGAAACAACATTTGTCTTTCCTAGCAGATTCCAATCTGTTATACGCAAGTTTGATTGTGTCACAACATTTCAACTGTGTGCTCATGTAGATGATTCCATGCAGTTTATTTGCTGGGGTTGTTATTTATGTAAACATAGTTTTTGTAATATAAACCAATTTTTACTACACATTAAGCTTTTGATCTTTGAACACCAAGATGAAGTTGTTACAAATGAGTCACTCTTGTCCAGTTGCCTTCTTCCCTTTCTGTCCACCTGTAGGATTGTGTTGGACTCCTACAGGCCAGAACCTGGCCTTGTTTTGGCCTGCAGTTGTTACATGTACACTGTGTGGGTGTTCCTGTCTGTCCACCTGAAATATTGTGTTGGACAGAGTATCCACTTTCCTTCTTCCCTCCCTGTCCACCTGTAGTATTGTGTTGGACTCCTACAGACCAGCACCTGGACTGCAGTTGTTACATGTACACTGTGTGGGTGATCCTGTCTGTCCACCTGTAGTATTGAGTTGGACTTGACCCACAGTTGTCACATGTACACCCCCTGGGTTTTGTAGTTCTAATGCACTTATACCGATGAGCCCCTTTTGTCCATCAATGATGGAGGATATGTTGTTGTTATGGCAGACTTTCTATAGTTTATACACATCATCCCTATGTGTGAACACAGGGGGAAGCTTCCTCCTTCCCTCACTGTCCACCTGTAGGATTGTGTTGGACTCCTACTGACCAGCACCTGGCCTGCAGTTGCTACATGTACACTGTGTGGGTGATCCTGTCTGTCCATCTGTAGTATTGTCTTGGACTTGGCCCACAGTTGTCACATGTACAATTCTGGTTTATGCACTAATACACATGAGCCCCTTTTGTCCATCAATGATGGAGGATATGTTGTTGTTATAGCAGACTTTCTATAGTTTATGCACTTCATCCCTCTGTGTAAACAGAGTGGCCAGCTTCCTCCTTCCCTCCCTGTCCACCTGTAGGATTGTGTTGGACTCCTACCAACCAGCACCTGGCCTACAGTTGCTACATGTACACTGTGTGGGTGATCCTGTCTGTCCATCTGTAGTATTGTGTTGGACTTGGCCCACAGTTGTCACATGTACACCCCCTGGGTTTTGTAGTTCTAATGCACTTATACACATGATACCCTTTTGGAGGATCTGTTGTTATTATAGCAGACACAATATAGTTTATACACTTCATCCCTCCGTGTGAACATAGAGGGCAGCTTCCTCCCCCCTCTCTGTCCACCTGTAGGATTGTTTTGGACAGAGTGGCGAGATTCCTTCTTCCCTCTCTGTCCACCTGTAGCATAGTGTTGGACTTCTCCAACACAGACCAGCACCTGGTCTGCATTTGTCACATGTACACCACTTGGGTATTGTAGTTCTTGTGCACAACAACAGACAGTTATTGTTATACAAATCACTCATTACTACAAATATGAAGCTGTGAATCTTTGAACACTAAGTTGTAGTTGTTATACAGTAGCCCCTCTTGTCCAACAATAATGGAGGATATGTTGTTGTTATAGCAGACTTTCTATAGTTTATACATTCTATTCCTGTGTTTAAACAAAGTTGCCAGCTTCCTCCTTGCCTCACTGTCCATTTACAGGATTGTTTTGGACTGCTCTACCACTGACCTGGTCTGTAGTTGTCACATGTACACCCTCTGGGTCTTGTAGTTCTAATGTACAACAATAAATTTTTAGTGTACTATAAAGCAATTATTACTACAAATATAAAGCTGTTGCTCTTTAAACACCAAGTTGTAGTTGTTACAAATTAGCCTATCTTGTCCAACAATGATGGAGGATATGTTGTTGTTATAGCAGACTCCCAGAGACAAGCACCTGGCCCACAGTTGTCACATGTAGACCACATGGGTGTTGTAGTTCTAATGCACAACAACATGTCAGGTTGTAGAGTATGGAATTAGCCCGTTTTGTCCAACAATGATGGAGGATATGTTGTTGTTATAGCAGACTTTCTATAGTTAATACTTAATACACTTAATAAACATTGTGGCCAGCTTCCTCCTTCCCTCACTGTCTACCTGTAGAATTGTGTTGGACAGAGTGACCAGCTTCCTCCTTCCCTCACTGTCCACCTGTAGTATTGTGTTGGGCATAGTGGGCAGCTTTGACATTCCCTCACTGTCCACCTGTAGTATTGTGTTGGACAGAGTGGCCAGCTTAGACATTTCCTCACTGTCCACCTGTAGTATTGAGTTGGACATAGTGGCCAGCTTTGACATTTCCTCACAGTCTACCTGTAGTATAGTGTTTTACAGAGTGACCAGCTTTGACATTCCCTCACAGTGCACCTGTAGTATAGACAGAGTTGCTAGCTTCGACATTCCCTCACAGTCCACCTGTAGTATAGTGTTGGACGGAGTGGCCAGCTTCCTCATTCTCTCTCTGTTCACCTGTAGTATAATGAAAGACAGAGTTGCCAGCTTCCTTCTCTCTCTGTCCACCTGTAGGATTGTGTTAGAGAGAGTGGTCAGCTTCCTAATTCCCTCACTGTCCACCTGTAGGATTGTGTTTAACTTCTTTACCACAGACCAGCATCTGGCCTGTAGTTGTCACATGTACACCACTTGGGTCTTGTAGTTCTAATGCACAGCAACGCACTGTTATTGCAAAATAAACCAATTATTTCTACAAATATTAAGTTTTTGCTCTTGGAACACCTTGTTTAAGTTGTTACACATACGCCCTCCTTGTCCAACAATGATGGAGTATGTGTTGTTGTTATAGCAGACTTTCTATAGTTTATACACTCCATCCCTCTATATAAACATAGTGGCCAGCTTCCTCATTCCCTCACAGTTCACCTGTAGTATAGTGATGGACAGAGTGGTCAGCTTCCTCCTTCCCTCTCTGTCCACCAGTAGTGAAGTGTTGGACAGAGTGGCCCGATTCCTCCTTTCCTCTGTCCACCTATAGGATTGTGTTGGACAGAGTGGCCAGATTCCTCCTTCGCTCATTGTCCACCTGTATTATTGTGTTGGACAGAGTGACCAGCTTCCTCCTTAATTCACTATCCACCTGAAGTATTGTGTTGGGACAGATTGGCCAGATTCCTCCTTCCCACTCTGTGTACCTGTAGTATTGCGCTGGACAAAGTGGCCACCCTCCTCATTCCCTCACTGTCCACCTGTAGGAGTGTTTGACAGAGTGGCCAGCTTCCCCCTTCCCTCACTATCCACCTGTATTATTGTGTTGGACGGAGTGGTCAGCTTCTCCCATCCCTCACTGTCCACTTGTAGTATTGTGTTGGACCGAGTGGCCAGATACCTCCTTCCCTCACTGTCCACCTGTAATATTGTGTTGGACAGAGTGGCCAGCTTCCCCCTTCCCTCACTGCCCACCTGTAGTTTTGTGTTGGAAAAAGAGGTCAGCTTCCTCCTTCCCTCACTGTCCACCTTTAGGATTGTGTTGGATCCCTGCCCACTGACCAGCACCTGGCCCGGCGTTGTCACATGAACACCACGTGGGTCTTGTAGTTGTAATGCACAACAACACGCAGTTTTCGTAACACAAACCAATTACTACTACAAATATAAAGCTGTTGCTCTTTGAACACCAAGTTGTAGAGTTTCGAATAAGCCCCCTTTGTCCAACAATGAAGGAGGGTATGTTGTTGTTATAGCAGACTTTCTCAGGTTTTTACTCTCTTTCCCTATGTGTAAACAGAGTGGCCAGCTTCCTCCTTACCTCTCTGTCCACCTGTAGGATTGTGTTGGATTCCTTTTCACTGACCAGCACCCGGGTCCTACAGGTGTACCAAACAATGTGGCTGATTATTTCCTTTTTTTATCTAAGACTGAATTATTGGATGTTTATTTGAACCTGACACATCGTAGTTGTTTTCTTTTGTTTTAAATCACAATAACACTTTGTTTCTTCAAATTTATTTTTTATTTCCAAACGTTTCACATATTTACAGAAATATTTATCCAATTGAGCTGATTTGAATTTGATAGAAAAAAGGTGACCACTTCCCAGCGTGGGAAACAGCCTTTAAATACCATCACTGTCTCCGCCACAATTGGCGTAACACAACTGTAACAGAATATACTCCGCTACATTTAAGATGTAATAAAGGTGGGAAATAACATACCCCGCCAAGACTTTATAATTACTGTTTGCGAAAAATTATATATTCCAATCTTCTCCATCAGTGAACAATTTGTTGCATTTAGGACAAAATGTTTCTTCTGATTCATCAGAAGAAGAGGGGATTGTGCTTGTACTGGGTATACACAATACATCTCCCGTTTCATTAGAAGCAGCATCACCAGATTTTTCTTTTTTTGTTTGGTGGTCTGTTTCAATGAACCTGACTTGCTTTTTGATTTTGATCCACCACTCTTACACCGTTTTGATGTAGACGCTTGATCTGTAGATGAGTCTCCCGTGTCATCAGAAGCAGCATCACCAGAATTTTTCCTTTTTGGTTCTGTGGTCTGTTTCAATGAACTGGACTTGCTTTTTGATTTCGAGCCATTACTCTTACTCCGTTTTGATTTAGACGCTTGATCTGTAGATGAAGAAACATGAATCTGTTTTCTATGTTCAAGTTTTTTCTTAATATTCAGAGAAGAAGCCATATCTTTTGAAAATTGTTTAAACAAAACAGCAATTACCAGGGTTATGATCTTACAATAAAGTGCATTTGTAACATCAACACTAACAGCAAGTTCATTTAAACAAGCAGATACAACACATGCTTCATCTTCTTTAGTATTGTCTGTGTCAAATGATAATTCATCAACTGAAGCAGTTCGAACAACATTGAGAAAGTTTTGGTGTAGGCTGGCATCTTTGTTAAGTGATTCCGTTACATATTTATGAACACCAGAACCATATTTGTTAAGATTATCTCTAGTGAGAAAAGAATCACTTTGTGTATTAGACATTCAAAGAACTTATAAGCCAAATCAGTTATATTGGTGAGTCCTCTGTTGATATTTTGTTTTCTAGCTGTCTCCATTAAACTTTCAGGGTAGTCAGTGTGTTGAAGAGAAGATTCTGCACACTTCATGCTGTGAATCAATTTCAAAGTCCTTTTTCCTTGTTCATACTTTGCTACCTTATCTGTTGCCGACTTGAAAGCATTTTGTTGAACTGTAATATTGGTTTGGTGGTTCAGCTTAGCAACCACATAACCACCAATGTACCTTATTTTACCTTTAGCAGTGTCTGTCAAGTCAGAATCAATTTGTCTTTTGGAGAGTTCACTGAACCTAGCATCAGGGAGACCCTCTGACATTTTCTGTATTACCAACTTTCTTAAAATTGACACAATATCAAAAGCCAACTGATAAACTACATCAACATGGTCAGTTTCTGGCATTAAATTCAACACAGAAGAATTGAAATTACTTGATGTAGTATGCATTTGAAAAGCTCTGAAAAAATCTTTCTGGGATTTCTGTGTTTTACTTTCTTTCAAGGTTGTTTTACAAAAGACAAATGCAGGTGGAAAGCATGTAAGGATAACAAAAATCATGAAAAATGTTGTTCTTACAAATTAAAACACAAAAAAAACGTTAACAAAATAAACAAAACGGCAATACAGACATAATGCTCGTGTTCTTCACGACACTCTCGGCCGAAATGTCGATATTGTGTAACATTTTGCCACCAATCATATTAAATTTCAAAATCTTTATGAGTTGTATCTCTCACGTGGTACTCAGTCTGTTTGAAAATGACCGAATAAAAACGTTCTACTTTTGTTACGTTGTCAGTAGGAACAGCCATGGCTCCAGTCGTTGAACAGGCATCTACAATACAAGGTGATACTGGCATAACCTCGTCATCTGTGTTGACATCATTCATTGTTGTACTGCTGGCATCAGGGATAGTTATTATACCCCCATTACCATTGGTAATGGGGGCTGTATAGGAGTCACTTTGTCTGTCTGTCCCGAAAATTCATCCGATCTTCACCAAACTTGGTCAGAAGTTGTATCTAGATGATGTATAGGTCAAGTTCGAATATGGTTCATGCCGGGTCAAAAACAAGGTCATGGGGTCACTTAGTGCGTTATAAACCGAAAGTTTGTCCGGACCATAACTATGTCATTTATCGTTAGATTTTAAAATGAATTATTACATTTGTTCACCATCATTAGACGGCGTGTTGCGCGAAAGAATAACGTCGATATCTCCAAGGTCAAGGTCACACTTTAAGTTCAAGGTAAAAATACTTGTCCGGGCCATAACCAAGTCGTTCAATGTCAGATTTTAAAATCATTTTGCACATTTGTTCACTATCATTGGACGGTGTGTCGTGCGAAAGAATTACATCGATATCTCCAAGGCCAAGGTCACACTTTGAGTTCAAAGGTTTAAGTTCAAAGGTCAAATGCTTGTCCGGGCCATAACTATGTCGTTCATTGTAAGATTTTAAAATCATTTTGCACATTTTTTAAGCATCATTGGACGGTGTGTCATGCGAAAGAATTACGTCAATATCACCAAGGTCAAGGTCACACTTTGAGTTCAAAGGTCAAAAATGGCCATAAATGAGCTTGTCCGGGCCATAACTATGTCGTTCATTGTGCGATTTTAAAATCATTTGGCAGATTTGTTCACCATCATTTGACGGTGTGTCGCGCGAAATTTGTCCAAGGTCAAGGTCACACTTTGTGTTCAAAGGTAAAAAAATGGCCATAAATGAGCATGTCAGGACCATTACTATGTTGTTCATTGTGAGATTTTAAAATCATTTGGCTCATTTGCTCACCATCATTGGACAGTGTGTCGCGCGAAAGAATTACGTCGATTTCTCCAAGGTCAATGTCACACTTTGAGTTCAAAGGTCAAAAATGGCCATAAATTAGCTTGTCCGGGCCATAACTATCCCGTTCATTGTGAGATTTTAAAATCATTTGGCACATTTGTTCACCATCATTGGACGGTGTGTTGTGCGAAAGAATTACGTCGATATCTCCAAGGTCAAGGTCACACTTTGAGTTCAAATGTCAAAAATGGCCAGAAATGAGCTTGTCCGGGCCATAACTATGTCGTTTGTTGTGAGATTTTAAATCATTTGGCACATTCGTTCACCATCATTGGACGGTGTTTCGCGCGAAAGAATTACGTCGATATCTCCAAGGTCAATGTCACACTTTGAGTTCAAAGGTCAAAAATGGCCATAAATCAGCTTTTTTGGGCCATATCTGTCGTTCCTTGTGAGTTTTTAATTCATTGTGAGATTTTAAAATGACTGTACATTAATTTTGTTCACAGTCATTGGATGGAGTGTCATGCGAAAGAATTCATGAGTTTAAAGGTCAAAATGGCCATAACTGATAATGGCATATTAATTCTTAAAAATCGCCATAAATTAGCTTCTCTTGTTTTGTTAAGATAGCATGCAAAATTTCTGTGTCAATGAAGCATGTGGGGGTATACGTCACGTCTGTGACAAAGCTCTAGTTGGAGATAGGAGACAGTCTGTTGACATCATGGTTGATGATGACGTCATCAATTTGTGAGAGACTATCCGAAGGCTCTGTATCATAATCACTGGACACACACTGCTGGATAATGTCTGTATAGTCACTATCAAACGACAGGACTTGGTTTGATGACTGCAAATCTTCTGTCACACATTCATCATTATTTACACTTACATGAAGCTTAATAGAATCCAATTCGTGTAATTGATCCAGTAAGTCAAACACACTATCATCACTAGTTGCACCACTTTATCCATCGTTTCTCTTCTTGTTCTCGTTGTATTGTGATTTGCTTGAAGTTTGTATTGCCTTTTCGGTTGCTTGGAATTTGGATATTTTATGAATTTTTGGAAGATGTTTAGAAAGGTAACTCATTCTAATAAATTTTGACTTACAGCCTTCTTCCGTACGACTCCAATAACGTAATTGTGTATGTTTTTTCTTGTAATGTCTCGTTAAATTCTTTTTATGAAAATATACTTTTAGAAACACGTAGCATAAATGTACCATCGTTAAGATATATACGTGGGACACATATGAACTTGTAGTCTTAATGGCTTTCTGCATAATAACTCCACACTTTACACAAGGAAATCAACCCCACAAAAAACAACTGTTATTAGCTATGATCCACCGTAAGGAACGCATTTTCCTCTAGGATTTGTTAATGCACGATTTTTAACTTCTGTTTATGTGCACACTTGATAATTCTCTTTCTGCGTTCTTGGCCGCTTCTGCTGGTTCATCAAAGGCGCGATGGGCTTCGACTGAAATCCCTAATGACCTGCCCTTGCAGTCCTGTCATCCCTGGAAATCTGTTGTTCCTCCTGTCTTTTTTTTCTGTATGTCCTCATTGCCTTCTTTCTCAGGCGTTTTTTCTTGGGGGTTGTTCTGTCACGGCTTGAGCTGCCTGCAAACACATCTGACGAGGAGTTTGTTTTCTTGGGGGTGTTCTGTCACCGCTTGAGCTGCCTGCAAACACATCCGACGGTGGGTTTGTGTCTTCTGCTGTCGGCCCTGCAACCCAACTGCTGCTACTGGAATCACTGCTTGATGTCATCACGGCCACTGTCCTGCTGGAAAGGGTCCGTTGTCTTTCCTTCATGGCTTCCGTCAGAGGTTTGCAGGCCTTCTTATGCACCCTTGTCATGACATCCAACAACTTTTCTGCAGTTGTCACGTGTACACCTTTTGGGTCTTGTAGTTCTAATGCACAACAACATAGTATTGTAACATTAATAACTTATTACTACAAATATTCTTTGAACGAATGAGCCCTTTTGTCAAACAATAATGGATGATATGTTACTGTTGTTGCAGACTTTCAATTTTTATAATGTCCATCCCTCTGTGAAAACAGAGTGCCAGTTTTTTCCTTCAGTCTCTTTCTGCATGTAGGATTGTGTTGGACTAATCTACAAACCAGCATTCGGCCTGCAGTTGTCACATGTACACCCTGTGGGTCTTGTAGTTCTAATGCACAAAAACACATAGTTATTGTTATACAAATCACTCATTACTACAAATAATAAGCTTATGCTCGTAGAACAAATGAAACCCTCTTGTCCAACAATGATGGAGGATATGTTGTTGTTATAGCAGAATTTCTAGGGTTTATACACTCCATCCCTCTGTGTAAACAAAGTGGCCAGCTTCCTCCTTCCCTCACGATCCACCTGTATGATTGTATTGGACTCCTGTCCATAGACCAGCATCTGGTCTTCAGTTGTCACATGTACACCACTTGGGCCTTGTAGTTATAATGCACAACACTTAGTTATTGTTATATAAATCACGTATTACTACAAATATTCAGCTATTACTCTTTGGACAAATGAGCCCCTCTTGTACAACAATGATGGAGGATATGTTACTGTTGTTGCAGACTTTCAATTGTTTATTCTGTCCTTCAGTCTGTTTCCACCTGTAGGATTGTGCTTGACTTATCTACAAACCAACACCCGTCCTGCAGTTGTCACATACACCATGTTGGTCTTGTAGTTCTTATGCACAACAACACATAGTTAACACCAGGTTGTAGTTGTTACCATTCAGCCCCTATGTCCAACAATGATGGAGGATATGTTGTTGTTATAGCAGAATTTCAAGGGTTTGTACACTCCATCCCTCTGTGTAAACAAAGTTGCCAGCTTCGTCATTCCTCACTGTCCACCTGTAGGATTGTGTTGGACTTCTCTACCACAGACCAGTACCTGGACTGCAGTTGTTACATGTACACTGTGTGGGTCTTCCTGTCTGTCCATCTTTAGAATTGTGTTTGACTCCTGTTCACAGACGAGCACCTGGTCTGCATTTTCACATGTACACCACTTGGATCTTGTAGTTCTTATGCACAACAACAGACAGTTATTGTTATACAAATCACTCATTACTACAAATAATAAGCTATTTCTCTTTGAACAAATGAGCCCCTCTTGTCCATCAATGATGATGGAAATGTGTTGTTGTTGCAGACTTTCCGTGTTTCATAAATTCCATCCCTCTCTGTAAACAAAGAAGCCAGCTTCCTCCTCCCCTCACCATCCACCTGTATTATAGTGTTTGATTTCTCCACTGACCAGCACCCGGCTTGCAGTTGTTACAAGTACACATTTTGGGTCTTGTTGTTTTGTGTCAGTGAATGTGGCCAGGACTGTTGCATCCCTGACCAGAGTGCCGGGTAGCTAGAAAGAGAAGTTAGTGATGTACAACTTTCTTTGGCCAATTCTTCATTTTTTTTCCATAAAAAAAATTGAAAAAATGTTGCATTTTGTATTGTTGATTGGACAGATATTGATATGAACTGGGTTTAATCACATTTATTAACCTTTTTATGCCCCCGGTAGGGTGGCATAAAGTGATCGCACTGTCCGTCTGTCTGTCCTTCTGAAATTCCGTCACACTTGCGTTTAGGTTTCGAAAATTGGTCATAACTTTTGCAATATTGATCATAGCAACTTGATTTTTGGCATGCATGTGTATCTCATGGAGCTGCACATTTTGAGTGGTGAAAGGTCAAGGTCATCCTTCAAAGTCAAAGGTAAAAAAAACTCAACGCGGCGCAGTAGGGGGCATTGTGTTTCTGACAAACACATCTCTTGTTCTGTTTAAATACTTGTCTTTGCGGTCAGATTCATAAGCATTTCCTACTTATTATGCTTGTATAGACACATGGACTCTTGGAATATGCAAAGACAAGTATTTAAAAAGTAACATGTAAATACATTTCAATAAATATCAGTTCATATCAGCGTTGATGGCATCCAAAATGCCCCTCCTTGATAGTTTTTACAACCTGAATTGTTGTCAACCCACATGGAAGGATGTGTTCTTTGTTTGGTGTAAAACATTGGAAGGCCTCGCAAATCTGGTCTTGCGCCACCGTTTTCGCCATCTGCACAGTGGATGTGGTGACAACCGACTGAGATGCAGCTGTCTTAGGAGATGTGACAAGCTCTAGTCAAATAATGACAGCAAAAGCTTAGCTACTAATGATGATAATTGTGGAACATTTTTTCCATTTTTTTTCTTTGCAAATTCTGGACTTCTGAAGTAAATGTTTTTCAGAAATATTTAACTATATCAAAGCATTTTTTTTTAAAGAAACAAACAAACAATAATTAATGACACAATGAAATAGCATAGCTGATCCTGGTCTTCACAAAACATTTTCAGTTTCTTGTCTTTGCAAACGCTGGATTTCAGAAATTTAGTAGAAAATCTTTTTTCGAGGACACTTTTTTCTCTTTCTTTAAAACCAGTGGGAAAACAATGTAGTTGTTTGTTTCTCATTGTTGACTGAGCAGCAGCTACTATGCTCGATTTTGTAATTTTGTAGTCCTCACTTCTGTAAGGAATCTTGGATTTATTTGGGGAAAAAATTGATCACAAAAGTGATTGAGGATTATGTAGGCCAATACATTTTGCACAGAAAAAACTGGCCATGTTTCACTGCATACCAGTACTCTAGAAACAAATCTCTTCTTTTTCCAGTTAAACAAAAAAAATGTTAATCACATCAACTATATGAAAGCAAACAATAAAGAACAACAATTATTAATAAACCACAACAAAAGTTCTATTCTATCATCAATTCACATCATTCCACCATCCAGGCGGTTTCCAATTTTCCACCCATCTTGTCCATCATTTGGCCTCCAATATTAATAACTTTGAACATTTTTCTATGAATTATCAATGTTTACAACAATTTTCCTTCGTGATTGCTAAACAATGGTTCAAAACATGAGCAGATTGCAAAAAGCTGCATAACTTTCTCATCCTGCAGCACCAGAAACTTATGTATGATAACAGAATCTGTACTAGTGTCAGGTCCCTGAAAAGTTCAGGGGTTTCATTAATGTATGGATATTTATGGATATACACATAAGGATGAATTTAGAATGTTGAATGTCTTGCACACAGTCAGAGTTGTCTTTATTTGTAATGTCAAACATTGTCTACTGGGGTGACAGTCGAATTTGAAGGTTTCTGGCTAGCGGTTGTTTTTCTACACCAAAACCTGCAGCTGCTACTTCTACTAATATTATTTATACTACTACTACTTTTTCTTCTATAACTACTTCTTCGTGAAGTAGCTGGAACAACAGTAATAACACGAAAAAATGGTTGTCTTCTACAACTAAAACCCCCACCACTGCTTCTATTAGTCTAGAAGCAGTGGTGTTAATGATGATCGTGTATTTCCTTGTCTGCTACTGTTGTTCCAGGCAGAGGTTTCCAAAGAGGCGGTTTCCATGGGAACAGAGATGATAGGAGTCACAGCAGTGGGGGAGATCAAAGGTCAGTAAAATTAAGCAAGATTGAAAAGAACAACACAACTAAAAAACATTGAACAACATATTGTAGTATTGACTTAGTTATACCCTTGCCAACAAAGTGTGAGAGCGGGGAAAACTGAAGTAACCCTTGACAGTTGATATGTCAGTTGACTTTCTGCATAAGATATTGTAAGTTTGTGGAGTGAACTACTCCCACAATTCGCAAGCAATTAAATTTAAACTTGAAATTTCTCGTGAGCATATGTACATGATATGTTTAATGTCCAGTGGACCACACTTTCTTGAGTTATTTGCCCTTGAACATAGTTAACAAAGCTGTGCGAGGGTTAAAGTCATGTTGGTTTCAATGCTCTAGTTTGTTGTTGTTGTTTCTTTTCCAATCTAGCTCAGTTGTTTTTGTTTTTTTACTACAAATCAGGATTGCAGGTTCGATTTGGAGCATGGCCACATTACTAATTTGGGAATCAGTCATGAATTATTATGCCCCCTTCGAAGAAGACGGGGTATATTGTTTTGCTGGATGAAGATCGGTCTGTCTGTCAGTTGGTCGGTCTGTGTGTCTGTCGGTGGACCAGTTTGTTTCCGATCAATAAATTTTAAACGGATTGACTTGATACTTAACATGTGCATTGNTAAGTGTGAAAAATCGTTTCTGATCAAAAACTCGTCAACTATTGACCGATTGACTTGATACTTCGCATGTGCATTGGCATTGGACAGAAGATGACCCCTATTAAAATTGGGGTCACTAGGTCAATGGTCAAGGTCACTTTCACAATACAATAATTGTGAAAATCAAGGCCCTGATTCTTGTTTCTATTTGCCTCATATTCTGTTTTTAGTTGGACAGTTGTCAGTTGCTGGCATAACTATGTGAACTAAGTTCTGATAAACCAGATTGAGATTTTGTGGGAACCTTTTGTCCCTTGTGCGTTATCCATCGTCCACATTTGCCTTGTTAATACTCCAGGGGCCGCGTGTACATGAAACTTGGTAAGAAGATATGTCCGAATGATGTCACAGCCACATTCAAAACTAGATCACATGGGATCAAAATCTATATCTCTGTCATATTAGAGAAAAGTTTGAGAACACTCTAGAGGCCAAACTAATTGACCAATCTGTATGAAACGTGGTAAGAAAATTTGTCTAGATTTATATCTCTGCCATGGTCCAAATAGGGTCAAGTGGGAACAAAACGCAGGCCGCAAGGTCAAACCAAAAAAAGCTTGTAACTGTAGAGGCCGCATGTATTGAAAAATCTTAATCAACATTTGTACTAACTATCTTGTGCAAGTTTCAAACAGGGTCATATGAGGTTAAAATCTAGGTCAGTGGGTCAAATTAAAGAAAAAGCTTGTGAACACTTTAATAGCCACATTCATTATCCAGTCTTAATGTAAGTTTGTGAGAACATTTGGCCCAATGATATCTTGGTCAAGTTCAGAACCGGTTCTCGTCCCTTTAAACACATGGCTGCCAGGGGCTGTAGTGAAACCTTTTTAACATTATGTATGGCAAAAGTTAAAAAAATGATTCTGGGTAAAGAGCAAGGTAATTAGTAACATGTATTACTAAAACATTTCAAAACAGCTCGGTTTCTTTTGGTCTCAGGTGAGCGACCTAGGGCCCTTTGTCCGCTTGTTTACTGTTATATGCACTAGTGTCACATGAATGTTTGCTTATGGACACTAAGATTGGAGGTGACTCTAATTTGAATGACAATGCATGACCCCATGTATTAAGAACAGTTATTTTGTACCTCATATAAATAAGCGGGAAAAAACAGTGTTTGAATAACAGCTATAAAGAGGAAGAATAGTTCTGTGTTTGTATTCACAGATATGGCCAAAAGCGTTCGTATGATGACCGGGACGATTACCGCGGCAGTGGAGGTTACAGTGGTAGAGATGGTGGTTATGGCGGAAGGGATGGTGGTTATGGGGTTAGAGAAGGCGGTTACGGAGGTAGAGATGGCGGTTACGGAGGTAGAGATGGCGGTTATGGGGGTGGTGGAGGTCGCTATGGAGATGGAGGCGGTTACCATAGCAGCGGAAGCAGTGGTGGTGGGGGCGGTGGTTACCGGGATTGGGAAAGTGGCTACAGTGGAGGATACCGTGATGATGATGGAGATGGTTACAGCGGGGGCTATGGGCAGGGCGGTGGAAAAATCAGACGCTATTAAACGTTCCCCTATCCACCTATTTGTTAAATGGAAATTCAATGACATTTTGAATGTTTAGTGGGTTTTTAAGAATCCATTTTATTGCTATTGGTAAAAACGTTTTACAAGGTGCTTTTTTGTTCGTACAGTTTTATGGCAGAAATCTTAAAGTAAAGGACACTGTAAAAACTGGAAAGATCTTATTTAGAAAAAGTGAAAGGAAAATTGAAACATGCGTTCTTCTTTTTATAAACAAGTTATGACAAGAGCCAGAAAACAGCTTTATGTGTCATTTTTGAAAAATAGTCGTGCACCAGTGTGATTTTTTCATAAAGTGTCAGCTGAATTTACAGGGCAGTTTCATTTTATTGTGTCACCATCTTGTTTTGTGCCAAAAGATAGGCCATATGGCAGAAAGCTACACACTGATTGGTTTAAACACTTGTTTTGCCACTTTTGAGCTTCTTTTAATGAGGGTATGTGTGCTTATGTTGTTGTTCATTATGTTACTTCGCTTTGTTTGTTTTGCTATTCCTTTGATGTCATGCGTTTATGTAACTGTATAATCATGTAAGTATTCCATACCTGAACTGCAATGACTACCATGGCAATTAATTATAGTCATTAATAAAGTTGGACGTATTGTAATGAAATGTCATCGTGCTGCACTTACTGGATTAGATCATTTTCACATCTTCATTTATCAAAATAAAATCATTCTGTATCAAAACAGTTGACAATTGGTATTGTATGTATATGTAACATTTTGCATTTAAATATTAAACAAAAAGATTGTTATATTAATCTGAATCACAATCATTGGAAAATGGGCAAAATGATTTTACTCTGCGTTACAGACAATACTGACTGACTGAGGGCCGAACACAGGACTGACTCTGTCACTGACTGACTGAATTACAGACACTGACTTGACTGAATAATAGACACTGACTGTATACAGATACTGACTTGACTGAATTATAGACACTGACTTGACTGAATTACAGACACTTACTGACTGAATAATAGACGCTGACTGTATTACAGATACTGACTTGACTGATTTACAGACACTAACTTGACTGATTTACAGACACTGACTTGACTCACAAACACTGATTTGACTGAATTACAGACACTGACTTGACAGAATTACAGGCACTGACTTGGCAGAATTACAGACACTGACTGACTGTATAACAGACACCGAGTTACTGTATAACACACACTGACTGACTAACTGTATAACACACACTGACTGTATTTGTATTACAAACACTGACTGACTATATAACAGACACTGAGTTGACTGAATTACAGACACTTGCATAATGCGATGGAATAAAGACGCACACAACTCAAGAACTATTAATTAAAATTTATTTTGTTATTTAACATGACGCTGAGTCTACATACTATTCTAATCAACAAGATACATACGGAACCCGTGACTACAAGAAAAATAAATCCGATGTCTCCGGCTCTTTGAGATGTACCGTTCAACTGATGGATTTTAGCCAGAATATATACTAACACAGTCAACGAAAATGTGACGAACGTTTCCTGAAACAATTGGTCACTACGCAAAAAATATGTAAACAAATATATATGACGGCAAAATTACCGATTATATGTAAAATGTGTGCTTATGGCAAATTCATTACAAAATTAAATATAAAGTCTAAATAAGAATTAAGTCCTTAAACCAAATATGTCTGACGGCCTAACTCGACTGCTTATATGTACAATGTATGCTTATGGGGGCAAATTCAAGAGGATTTATCAAAAGAATTAAACTTTGAGTGTACAAAAGATGTGACATTTGAACCCGGGATTGACTTTTTATACAATTACGATGTGTTTATCGTAAGTCGTCCAGGTTATTTAATTGATGAATAGCATAGAGCTATAGGATGAATATGCGGTTCTTGTAACTTGAAGATTTTGTCAAATGTTAAGTATGATTTTACGCTACACATACCTTAGATGAGAGATTATGCGTTGATTTTAGACAATTGACCAAAACAAGACCCAGTCGCCTATTCATTACCTTTGATTTATGATATCTGAGCTTTGTTATGTAAAATTTTCATTAGTCTAGATTGCATATCAGGAAATTGGCACATTCCCATTTAAGAGGAAGACAGCAAAAATGACACTTGCCTCGGGATTAAGACGTATTTTGGAGTTTACTTTCCTGCCATTTGGACTATCACATGGTGGGGTTATCTTTCAAGAATCAGTAAAAATATTGAACTCAGATGTTTTTATGGTTTTGCAAACGTTTTTCATTATGATATCCTGATATTTTCTTAATCACATTTGTCACGTTTACACCATACTAGAGCGTCTCTGCAATCATAACTTGAAACTCAAACTGTCAAAATGTCAATTTTTGCGCCAGGAAACCAAGGACTTAGTTGTATCATTGTCGAACACAGTAAACGGCCGGATCCAAAGACAATGAGGTAATAAGACAATTCCCTAGGCAACAATGTGTCAGAGATGTAAGATCAGTACCAGGCGCTGCCAGATTCTAAAGATTATGTCCAACATACTCCGAGATGGTTGAACCGAAATTAAACTCATGAGAAAGAAATCCCATTTGTCTGGTCAAAACAGTGTAAGATAGCTTCAGGCAATTAAAAGATTTGCTTAAACAAATACCATGCCTGTCGTATCCCGACCCAAGCAAGCCATACATAGTGTACACTGATTGTCCAGTCAGTCAGTAACCACAGTCAGAATTGACTCAGTGCTTCAGTTTCCGCGGTCTTTGTCCACAGTCCCACAATGTGTGTCCAAAGTAAGTCAGTGTACACGGTCAGACAGTCAGTATTGAATCAAATACTAGTACTGCACTTTCCAGTCAGTCAGTGCGCCTGTTTGATATTTTTCCCACAGTATGTCGGTCAGTCAGTCCACGTTTTTGTGTTTGATCAAGGTGTAAGACAATTTAAACAAAGCAAATTGTGTGGCATGGATTTATTTATTAAGAGCATACATAATTTTATCATTCAAAATATCAATACATTTACATCCAAAGCCAGAGAAAATAAAATAGTCTGCTTATCAAGCTCACAATTTATTCAAACCTCTTGTGTATACCCTAATTATCGAAATCGGCAGTTAGAAAAAGCAAGCATGGTTTAAGTAACATATTATTACGGGAACCAAGAACATTTTAAAACCTGCCTATGTGAAACGGAATCTGAGCAAGCCATGTTCAAAATAAACTATTGCTAATTCTGATTCACTGGGTAGTCATAAGCTGATTGTACATCAAAACAAGATGTGTTTGTGAAACACTATGTCCCCTTTTGAGCGAGTTTTACTCATATCTTTGACCTTGAATGATGACCTTGACCTTTCACCACTCAAAATGTGCAGCTCCATGAGATACACATGCATGCCAAATACGAAGTTGCTATCTTCAATATTGCAAAAGCTATGACCAATTTTAAAGTTTGACGCAAACAAACAAACAAACAGACAGGGCAAAAACAATATGTCCCCCAGTATAGACTAGGGGACAAAAACATCTGTAATACGCATTTGTATAAATGACTTCTTACAAAATATTATACATGTATTTTTAATATTTGAACACTAAAATAGAAATCTGATCCAAAACTAACAATTTGATGCAAAACAAGCAACACGACACTAATATAATAAAACAGTTAAACAACATATGAATATATACTATGCAAACACAAATGACCAACAATATTCAATATAATTCCTATTTATTAACCGGTTTCGTATCATATTGAGGAAAAGATATGAGATGGGAAAAAAACGTTGCTTGTATGTACCAGATCATACTTGGTTAGTGTTGAAAACAGATACGTTTATTATCTGAGGCTAAGAAAACTTCTCCAAGCCCTGGCAAGAGGTCATGTTTTTTGTGCAAAGCAAATAATCTAGATCGCAAGTTGTCTATGCATGTATACGAAGTCATCATCTTGTTGGAGGCCGACAGTTTATGAAAGTACTTTTTGTTAGTTCATTCTCATTTTGGAAAAACAGAAAAAGTGAGTGTTTTAATACCTCTTCCTTTAATACACATCAATAGTTATATTTTTATCACTTAAATGGGAGGTTCATCATGAAGTGTGATTTCTGACATGATCAGCATAAATGCAATTAGACCGTTAAAGATACAGAAAGCCAGATGAACTTTCTCATTGCTGACTGGTACTGTTAACTTTCGGAATCACAGAATAAACAGATGGTGCATTATAATATACCAATGGTAATTACAAATTTTGATGGAATTATCAGATAATGCCCTGGCAACACAGGAACTCGTAGCCGTGAAAAACAAATGTTGTGGAAACTTCAAGAGGGTATCAGACTTATGGAAACAAAAATTACTGGACATTAAGTCTGCCAATCTTGCATTTCGTCGACTGTTTGAAATGTTCGTTAGCAATGTCCGATGGGCCAATTATCTTTTGCCATATGCTTGTCATTGAATATTAAAATTTCTATAATACTTTTATATTGGCATAACAAGGTCACAGCAAACTGCCTTTTCCATCAGTATCTTTTACCCCCAATATTAAATTTATACAGCACTTTATTATTGCAAAATCTTCAAATTAGAAATCTTCCCCCATCGTTTTGACATATGGTACAATATATACAAAAATATGTTCTTATCCAGTACAAAACAGGCTCAGCTAACATATTGACGACAATTGCACGATCAGTAATTTCTTGTTTTGGAAACCAAATCTTTCTCTTATTTCAACACAAACGCAATTAAGACAAATCATTAAATGTTCTAATTGAACCAATACACAATTACCATAATCCATGTCTTTCTTTTATTACCACACAAATAAAATGTGTAAACAGTTTCTTTAAACAAAGTAAACTACAAAACAGCCTCAGTTGATAAAAAATATTTGTTGCTAAGCAACCAAAGTTCCTACAAGCACCTATCCTGTAAAACAATTTGAGATCACGTTATAATACGTCGAAACCACACATTTTATATTTCTTGAACAACATCAAAAGGAGTTTTTTTTTAAGGAAATGACAATCAAATGTTTGCCACAGAATATTTTTACAAGAATTATCACTCAGAATCTCAAAACACAGATAAAAGTACATTTTCTTACATAAAAGATTTCAAAACAACACTTTTGATGACTTTTCCACACATAAAACCTCAACAAAATTGTTGAATCAGTGATAACAATTCTTAATCACAATCTATTTGTTAATTACAGGTCAATGAAAAAATTCCTGAATCGTGAATTTAAATCTGTAAGATCACAATAATAATGATACAAATACTGTAAATAGTTAATAATATAAAAAAGTCTTATTAAGATGCAAAATTTGCAGAAAAAAATCACACATTGGTTTTGGAAAGCAACACAAACGTTTAATTAACAAACCAATATTTTTAGCATACAATTCCTTTTTTATTGAAAATTATATTTCAAGATATGTCCTGTTAGCATCCAAAGACAAATTAAATTTTTTAATTAAATTAAAAAATTAACCATGATTTTTTAATCATTTGGATTGTTTACACAAAGCATTTTAGTAATGAATCGCCCCATGTAAGCCTTCTTTGTACATAATGATGTTACGGCATTTAAAAGGGCCTAGATATCAATGGAAGACTGACACGTAGCACAACTAGTACAATCAAAAGATTTGTACAAAAAATCTTCCATGAACATTTGTTTTATACATAACACTATGAATACACTATGAAGATAATGATAACGACATTGATGATGAATTATCATGACCATATTATCACTCAACATGATGATGAAATAATGATGTTGATGATGATCATTAAAATTATTCTTTTGATGATGATAATGAAGATGATGATGCTAGTGATAATGATGATGATGGCCAAGGTAGCAAAGTTTTCATACATCATCATAATGTATAAAAATGTATAATTATGTATATAATATTATTATCATACTCAAGAAACAGCCAGTGAAAAAAGACACCTTATGTATATACTGTTGTAATAAAAAAAAATTGTTGACAGCCATGTTTATTATGACAACTTTGATCATGAGATAAAAAAACATTATAACAATGACACGAATGATGATAATAATAAAGATAATGATGATTGTGATAATAATGATGAGAATGATGATGATAATGATAACAATGATGATTATGATGATAATGAAAACGATAGTTCTGACACACACATTTTTATAATGGTCATAATAATATTTGTAATTAAAATTCAATATATATCAAAATGGTGTATATGTCAACAAAAAACAAAGTCTTCACACACACAAATCTGTTGTAGGAAATGAGAAAAAAAAAGCTTGTATTACTTAAAAACACATTCTGCACAAAAACCAAAGAAACAAGAAACTGTCGGAGACGGGTGATGCTCCCCAAAGGTTTTTTATGTCACAATATTGCACTATACATTCAGATAAAAGGAAACGTCTTGAGGGGCATAACTTTGGACAAAATAATACGATGGATGGTTTTGCAACTTAAAAATTTCAAAGGGCCATAACTCACTAAATAAATCATCTAACCAGAACCCACTTATAACATGCGCATCTCTTCAAGGTAGTTAAGCTTCCCATAAAGCTTCATTTAATTCCAGTCAGTAGTTGGGGAGAAATAGCCCAGACAAGAATTGCACTATATGTACAGTTTATAAAAAACAATTCAAAGGGCCATAACTCTGTGAACTAGAGCACCGCATAGCGGATGCCAACGCTCAGTTGTGGGTGCTTGGATTTTGTTTTTTTGACCTTTGACCTTGAAGGTCATCATTGACCTTGGACCTTTTCACCACTCCAAATGTGCAGTTCGATGAGATACACATGAAACCCCCCCCCCAAAAAAAANCGCAAGCCATAACAAAAAGCAGCCTCACCGAAACAGGCTAGCAATAAAATTCCTATTCAAAAAATAAAATGTTGATGATCCAGATAGCCAATTTGGTATACGACACTAACATTTACAGTGCCTTTACAATAGATATGTATCGTTACATGTACCAGAACATGACAATGCGAGGTTGTTTTAGACTAATTGGGCATAGGAAACGGTATTCCTTGACATATGCGTTGTTCAAGAAGTTGTCCGTGTATAAGGACCATGTCCGTGCTCAATAACAATCGTCAAAACCACTAGAAACTCAACTTTACATTGAAAATAACGCCATGAGCAATCGAGTTATCCATTTTTTGTCAACCAAATGCGTCCACATGAACAACTGGTACTTAAACCGTGCTAATTAGTGTAAAAAGTGTGATTTAAATGTTTGCCGTGTTCGATGACAATTGACGGTTTAGGAATTCGCGAAATATTCCATGAACTCCACACTCAGACCAACCAGAGGAAAACGGTTGATACTCGCTGAAACCTCTTCCGGCTGACCCTATCATAAGCGTCATCCGATTAAAAACAAGTAAGTAATAAGGTAGATGTACCTGTTTAAAGTCTCAAGTTCTGCCCCTTAGCGAGGCGTCAGCGGCCATTTTTTATCGAATCTGACCACTTGATTCCCCGTATTGATAACGTTTATTAATAAGTTGTATCGATATATGTTAATAGGCTGGGTTGTTTACTAGAATTACTCGAAACACTGGATTGAAAGACTGACGTTTGTATTTTATTTTTTTAAGTATGTGATGCTGTAAAAAGTGTCGTTTTAGTTTACGAATCATTACTATAACATATTTTATAATACACTTTGAATTAATTTGATTTAACATACGTCTTTATACATTTGTTTCAAGAAATATATATTTACATATAAGATCGTTTAACATTCGTAAACAACGATGGTATAGTACAGACAATAAAACTGTTTTGCAAAGAATCGAATTTACATGGCGTCCATTTCAATAACTGAAGCTAAACATATGTATTTTCAACATGTTCACTTCTTCGAGGCATGTCTCGCCAATCAGTCGGTGGAGGGGGTGCATCAGTGGTATGGTCGATTGTGTCGTATACGTTTTCTCCGCCCAGCAGTTTTCTTTCTGTGTTTTCATTTCTCTGAAACATTAATACTCTTCAGTCATACGTAAGCTTTACAGCAATCCATAGCAAACGCGAAATAACACATTAATATACTGTTCTTGTTCAAAGTTTTCTGTTAAAAAAAAAAACAGCCAATGGAAAGCTAAAGGATAACGCGTTGAATTATGTTATAAAAGCATTCATATTTTATTTAGCATAAAAACATGTTGTTCTTACCGAGTCACTGATATGGTCGATTGTGTCGTATACGCTTTCTCCGCCCAGCAGTTTTCTTTCTGTGTTTTCATTTCTCTGAAACAGTAATACTCTTCAGTCATACGTAAGCTTTACAGCAATCCATAGCTAACGCGAAATAACACATTAATATACTGTTCTTGTTCAAACATTTCTGGAAAAAAAAACAGCCAATGGACAGCTAAAGGATAACGCGTTGAATTATGTTACAAAATCATGCATATTTTATTTAGCATAAAAACATGTTGTTCTTACCGAGTAATGAGATACGTCTCCGAGAATACCCGACACTGAGTAAGGCGTTTTGACTCGCGTTAGAAAGGTTACAGTATCTCCCTCAAACACGGCACTAAGCTCTAACCCCTCGTTGGCGAGGCCAATTTGTGGATTCTGTTCGTTCCGTGCATCCGTTCGTGCCTTTCTTCCGCATCTAAAGAATTCATAATTAATTTCAGAAGTGTATATCTGACTGTTCAGTAACAAACGTGACAAAATTATATTTGCGCGCACTTTATAGCGTTTTTTTCTATTTTAAATGTGCATCCTGTTCCCATTATTAACTGTAATAAACTGTAATAAACATGTGATTGAGCCCAAAGACGAACAAATAAGGTTTTATGGTTAACTGGATAATAAGTGCATATAACTGTTTAACATGTAACGAATTCGTTGCGCGTTATATGTTCGTTTACAACCATTAAAACATATTTTAGTTCTTGTAGCCAACAAATGAAAACAGAAAACTGTTATACGATAACATTACAGTACTCGGTAAACATACTTTATGACTACGAGGACGATGACGACGACAATAATGACAATAGCTACAGTTCCACCAGCTCCAGCTCCAATGATTTGGGAGGAGGAAGCTTTGTCATCGTTGCTCTTGTTGTCCCCTAATCCAGAAGTTGATGTAGATGAAGATGTGGTCGATGCTGCAACACAAATAAATTACATCGGAATATATCTTTATACGAATCAATACGGAATGCTAGACTTACTAAGGACATTTTCCATAGACCGTTAACTTAAGCTAAATTGCACACTATTTTACCAGCTCATCTAAGTGCTAATTGCACTCTTTTTTAGTGTCCGTGACGTATAATAGTGCTAGGCCATTNCTACAGTTTCCTCGTCCGTTGTTACTGCTGCATTGTGAGTGGACTAGAATGTTAATTTGAGGATATGATATTTTCATTAATTATTTAAGTCTGCAGATAGTAGTTGTCTTAGTTGTAATGCGACATAATGTGCTTAATGCGTTCCGTTGTCACAGTTCATCAGAAACTTGAATAGAGCCTGTATCCATACATAAGAACGAATTGTTAACATATCCGCATCATCGCGCATTCGTTAAACATTGTTTATGTATGCACAATTATGTTATTAAATGGAGACAAATACAAATTATATTCGTCATTTATGTGTTTTAAAGAAAGTCTTATAAAAGCGAAACTGACTAATGACAAACACAAACTTATATCGAAAGTGCTATGTGTACATCAGTTGATCTCAAGTCAATAAATACAATGGAATTTACACAGTTCTCAATGCATGCCATTGTGTTTTTTAACCGATATTTTAGATAATTTTACCATTTGTTGGGAGAACAGTTGAAGAGTACAAAGAAATGGAATCCAATCTACCGAGTTCTGCGTTGATGGCGAACTTAGCGATGCCATTGGCGTTTGTTTTGTGCAATTTAGTTATGTCTGAATATCTGAAAACAGATGATTGAACTGCATTTTTGCAAAACACATATTGATTTTAAAACCATTTAAAAAAATTGCATTTTGATAAAGATAATGTACATTCATTAGTTGGGTGCCCAATAACAGGTTAAGATAAAAATTAAATGGTATTTGAAGATTTGTATTGTTATCATTTTGTTAAGTCGTACTCGATACAATATATATTGTGAGTATATTATGAGTATATTAAAAAGGCATCTGCAAAGATATGTCAAACGTCGTAAGATGAAATATTTCATAAAATACTGTGTAGCCTTTCATAAAAAAAATAAACCTACACTTCATTCCAAGCAGTGTAATAGAGATAGTTGCCGAGAAGTTTAATGTCCATGAATTGAGCTCCAGTGTCATTAAAGTACTGAACACACGTGTTTGCCTCATATCCACAGCGGTAGATTATGTTGGTTTTGCCATCGGTAACGTACAATACGTTTGCTGAAAATGATATTTAATGAAATATTCATCATAAAATAAATTTCATTTTATTGGAAATAAATATATCGAACTGAACTGTTTTTTTTAATAGTTATCCTTTTTGAGATATTTACACAAAACACATTGTCGTTCCATTAATACAATCTACAAATGTATGCCATTTATATGGTATGATAATTACTAAAAGAGGATTCAATGCGTTTTTAATTCAAAATACGTATGTTTTCCTTACATATAACCAATTAAATGTGTCGACTTTATAATTTTGTATATATTTTGTATATCTGCAATATCTCAGAAGCTAATTTTTATCAAAAATGTATAATGCATATTTAATTATAATGTCTGACCAGTAGTTATTGTCCTTATGTGTACATACACTTTCAATCAGAAATATATATTCAAGTAAAACGAAAAACGAAAGGAAATAGTCAAATACGTGTGTTTCAGTATCCCACAAAGTAAATGTTTGTACTTAAACATTAATAAATGTAATAAGAGCAACATAATTATACAACTTAACGTTAAACTTTAAATAGAAACAAATCAATTTTGAAGGATAAACAGAAACCGTAAATGTGATACCCGATGTGTCAATGGCGATCCCGTTAGGCAACACCATTGTTGTATTCAATGTTACAATGTTGGTTCCGTCTGTGTGGGCGCGTTTCAATACTGCAGGTGTTGTACCGGTGTCGGTCCAAAACAGAAATCTAAATAGGTTTTGATAAAACGATTGGTTAACAGTAATTTAAAATATTAATACAAACAAAACCATTTGCATACAAATCACAAATAGTCATTTAGTTTCCATAGAACATATGTGTTTTGTCTGCAAACACTCAACAGAATACCTTCCGTAAAAACTGCATCATGATTTAAATATAGTCGTTACAGTGTTTTGTTTGATGCTAAGTTAGTACATTTCATTAAATATGTTTCGCATAGCAGGACTATAATTCAAAGACTACGTACGAATATAACGACAACACAATATTTATATCTTTATCAGTTGAAAAAAAAGAAACATAACATGTTATACATTTAGCCTAAGATATAACCTTGTATTTCACCAAACGACACATTGAAAAATGTATTTGTTTGAAAAAATATATTAAAAGATAATATTGAATACTATTATAATTAATATCGTCCAAGCTATGTAATCGGGCATTTTAAATCTCGATTTCTTTGGATCCATTACAATGATTTGGTAATTTGAATATGTGATGCCATTATCCAAAATATTAGTTGAAAAAAGACATGTTTATGAAACTTACTTAATTAAATCGTGCCTCAGTGAGTTGAAATTATGTTGCGCTTGTGAAAATTGAACCAATATAGTTATTAAATGAAAAAAACTCTAATTCATATTACCTTGTTATGCTTTTTCAGTTCAATTTAAACGATGCTTTTTTGAGGTTAATTGTTATTTACACGTGTCTGTTTTGCGATTAATGTGAGATCAATGTACATGTATGTTTGGCATGAATTTCTACCGATTTTTAACCCTTTTGGTTTGCATTGACTGTTCTGAGGTGGCGATTTCATTTTTTCTTTTATATATCTTATTTTATATTATAAAGCTAGGTATTCATTTGCCATAACTAAAAGACAAGCGTAAGTTAGTAACGTTTCTTTTCCTGGTAATGTTTCTGTGGTTTTATTATGCCTGTTTATTTTAAACGAAACTTTTTTAATTATGTTTTTTTTTAAAATAAATCTTAACGTTTGTTTTGTTTTCGATATGTTTTTGTATATGTTTACTCACCCATTGATAGGGTCGATTTCAATTGCCCTCGGATGAATACCTTCCGAGATCAATTTTCTATGTAGACCATTAGGAGATACAACACCGATTCCAGTGAACCCTGTCGGCAACACACTTGACGCTACAGCAGTGTAGTAAATGTTCCCCGTAGTGTAGTCAAGAGCCAGCCGGTCGGGATGTGCGCGATACGCCCCTGTTGAGTAAGGATTATACATATAATAGTTATACAGAGAGAGAGGTTTAATCAAAATTAATGCTGAACGCCATTTATGCAACACACACAATTTGGTGTAAATAACAACGACATAATTTTGTATAACAAGAGCTGCATTTATGACGATGGGTCATAATTTGGCATAATAATCCAAACTTATATCATTATAGTGAAATATTGCCTTAAAAAGCTACAACGTTGCTATTCATTCTACAATTAAAAAAAAAAACAACAGTTGCAATATAAAAATCAATGATTGAGTTGGCTAAATATAAGTAAATGTATAAATTCCAAATATCTGCAGACGGTTTATAAATCAAATTAATTAATTTTAAAACCTTCTTATTCATAGTAGAAACAGATAGCTGGAGGAAACAATGTGTTCGCAACTTGTAAATTATGCGGATAGTGCAATAAATGTTTTTTTTTTATATTGCGATAGCATTCGTTGAGTATGTACACCATATAATCTCAAATTCTTGAAAGGCATATCAGATCTAAAGTCGGGTCGAAACGTTGCCAATACTATAAAATTCCGAAAATAAAACGTTTTTTTCAGAAGCAACAGCTATGTAAACTAAAATTCTGTAAACCAAATATCAATTCAGTTATTATTAAGTGTTTAATTATGTACTTACCAACATCAATTAACACTAAATATCCCGTACCGTTGACATTTGCAGACTGAATATATTTCGATGTGCTATCACCCCATATGATTCTTTTCGTAATCGAATTGTAGAGTACACCAGTGGGTGTATCGACGGTCGAAATATCAAGGGCGTTTACAGCGTTATTTGTTAGAGAAACTTGATATACTTTATCATGTGTCCAATCCGAAACATACATGAAGTTGTCTGACAGTGATTCTGCAATAATAAAGTGTCTTTGAGCATATCAATTTAACAAAAACTTCTTTATGTTGTCATATAATTGTTAAATACATGAGCTTATGAGCATACATTTATTATATTCGTTTTTTATTGAAATACAATTTTTTTTACTGAACTTTTTTTTTATTAGTTTAACAATATCACGGGTTTCTTAAATTCCCTAACCGGTAAGCATATCACACTTATTTTGATTTATGAGTTCCGTTTTCTTATTAACGGATTGGTAAACAAATTGACGAAAAACTTATATGGACAAGTACCTGATGAACATGTTTCCTTGTTGTTGTCAAGAACGAAACCATAGCTACACTGGCATGTTCTGTTTCGATCAAGTGGAATACAGATATGCTCACAGTCTCCATTTTTATCATTGCAAGGACCTTTTGAAAAGAAAACATTTGAAGATATTTTTTTTTACCGCCTGCTATGTGTTTTGATATATCGTTAATGCAATAAGTAAAATAAAAAATATAACATAACAAAATTAAGTCTATTAAATTTACTAACGACAAACATAAGGTGCATTATAAAGGTGTACAATTAAAAAAAAAGCAAAACAAGGACACATCATGTACAAAGTAATTTACCGTTCTCTTCTGGCTGTTCGGTGATATCAACAACACTAATATCAGTTACTGCTACAAGAGTATTTAGAGTGTAAGTTACGCTTCCTGAATCTGTCAGAGACACAACATACAGGTTTATGCGAGCGTCAGCCACAAGAAGGTGATTCTGGAAATTAAAATTGGTGATATTATTAGTTACACTGTTAGTAACTGATGGTGTATGGGATATATACAATCAGAAATTTCATACCATACGAGAGCGAAGCAAGTGTTTAGTACGACATTACTGAGGGTATATAACCAATTCACCATCAGTCACTAACAGTGTAATGATTATATTTAACCGACTTCCTTTTCCTTGTTATGTCTAATAGATATTTATGTCCGAACCGGATTTCCGTACTTTAATTTTTTATTAAATTGATTATGACGTATCTCGTTCGTCGTAATTTATGTGACGAAACTCACTAAGTTAGATTCTCTTGATTCTAAGGACAACAAGTCGAACGTGGAATTTTATGTAACAGTAAAATATGTTGTTAATTTTCAAACGAATCCAAATTGTATTTCGGATTGAGTATTTGTCATGCATAGTTTTAAACTTCGATGGTACTCAAGTAACTCGCGCAAACAGGAATATGATTTCGTAAATCTTGTTTCGGGTCAGAATGGTTAGCATTCGATACCATTTTTTATTTAAAAATAGAATGTTAAAAGCACATTTCGAGAAAATGATGAAAGCACAGAAAATGGAAGTGCATATCGTTGTAACTTTATTGTTATAAGCATAGGATTTAAGTTTTATTGAGGTAAGCGTGTCGTTTTATACTTAATTTAATTTTTTTTATGACTCCTGTTAGGCTGAAATAGTGTTATTTATCTAATCTACAGCACAGTTTCAGTTGCAATCGATATTTGAATTGGTTCCCCGTACATATGCAAAAACCTGATATAGTAACAAGACTTATCTAGCAGTGTATCGAACAGACGCCATTTTTTTAAGTGATACGTGTATGAAAATTACTCGGGGTGTATGGAAAATACACCGTGGGCATGTGCCCGCTCTAAGCAATCGGATCAGTTCTGCTTGTTGGAGGTGAGATAACATGTGCCCGCTTTAAGCAATCGGATCAGGTCTATTTTGTTGGAGGTGAGATAACACGTGACCGCTCTAAGCAATCGGATCAGGTCTGTTTTGTAGAATGCGAGATATACAGTTTTCCGGTCTTTCATTTAAGACCCAATTTCGCGATAAAAAAAATGCTAGTGCACACACCATGTCTATGGCTACATATAAATGATTAAGTATAACAATGTGTGACTTGTTTTGTATTAAACATTAAGAACTATATTATTGTGTCATAGTGTTTATTTGTTGTTAATCATTATTATTTTCCATTAAATTTACGAGTAACAATTTTCCTTCTTAAACAAAATCCATGAACCTTTGTTATAAGTTTTGGGCATTAGGACGCTCGTAAGATGCAATATATACACTTAAACTCACCTTGTATGAATGAAGTTTTATAGGCAAAATTGAGACAGCAACTCCAACTTCTACTGCTGTCAGTTGTGTCCCATCTAACTGCACTGATTTTAAATTGTTTCCGTCAATGAAATACAGTCTGTAAATATATTAAGAAACGTTTGAATTATTATGCAAAAATGTGAGACAAAAGATTTAGTTCAAATGAATGATTCTAACAACAAATGAGTGAATCCTCAGGCATTGAGTCTATGACAGACTATATAAACGATGATAAAAAAAGCGATGCATTGAAGTAATATTATTGTTTAATTCAGACATGTCATTTAATACGCATTTGTAAAAATGCATATTAAATATATATATATAGAAAAGTAAATAATATACAGACCTTTGGGTAGATGCATCCACAGTTAGGTCTCGGGGTTCGGACAGGTCCATCCAGCTTACAATCGTCTGAATATCGGTTCCATGCACATTGGCCTTCTTGATCTGATATCCTCCCGATCCGCCATTTATCCATAGCATTGTACTAAAACAGGTTCAAACTTCCATAATTATCAAATACAGATTGTCTAAGTATTACTGTTTTACATTTAAGTTGAAATTTAATATATTTGCCTTACTAAACGGTTCAAATTATTCAGTTTTGTTTGTTTAGTTGGTGAGCCTATTTTATTATGATATGTTGCCGATGATTGAACTTCATATTATTTTAACATCATTGAACGCATGCGTTTATACGTTCATTACCTTAGCAACGGAAGAATGTTCAGTGCCTTTGGATTGTCCAAACCGCTTGAAATAAGCGTATACACGTTTGTAGTTGTTTGTGAGAAAACATTTATTTGTCCAGTTCCAGACTGTTGTCCTTGGCACCAATACACGTTCTTGTCTCTCCAATCTACTGCGAGACCTGATTGAACAGTTGAACTGTATTGTTATTTCTAGTATGTTATGTCAATAAATATATTTGTCTTAAGGCTAAATGAGCACTATAATTTTAAACCATGTCATTATTTTTTTTTATTATTATTTAAATAAACTTTATAATTAATATAGTAAAAAAATAAAAGTGTATTAAAGAAAATACCAGTCACTGAATCCGTTGCTGATGTGATACGTTGCTTTGTATGAGCTCCGTCCAATGTCATCGCAAAGATGTCACTGCCGTCCGCAAAGATTATCTTTCGATCTAAAGAATCTACATGACAAGATTACACATTATAACATCCTTAAAACAAGTTGTATATACAGCATTGTTTGGAAACAGTCCAATAATTCAATAACACATATCAATTTCAATTCAAGCTTAAAGGTTAATGTATCTTAAGTCTTACATTTTGAATCGTTAGACATTAATGCCATACCACAAAATACCATTGTATTAGTTATTTTTTTTTCTTCAGTTTTTAGATAATCAGTCGGAACATTTTTAATAGAATTTGACATATACCGACTGTGATCCAATTTATGTTTGATCCAACATTAGAGAAACAGGTCTTGTTAGACGCTATGTATTTATGTTCGTCGTGAATCCCTCGTATATCAGCAGCACAAACAGTCGTTGCATTGGCCCAGACTAAGGCGCGATGAAGAGAACCAGTAGTCTCTGCAAAACCGTGAACAACTCTTACCGTATGTTTTCAACAACTTACTAAACATGTATATTCATCGTAAATTCTATAATTAATGCGTACATACATTAAGTGAATAATTGTGAAACGATTAAACATTATACGTTCTTCAACAAGTTTAACTCATGTTAATCTTGCTTTGGTTTTCGTAAGTAGACATATGTATCTTGTGATTTTTCATGTGCTATACGGACGCCGGTTTGTTCATCTGTTTTATAAAGTAAAGATTCGAAAGTATGGCCAACTTTACCTGAACAGGTGCGACCATCTGAATTTAACGCGAATCCCTCCGCACAGAGACACGCGGGTCCTGTAGATTCGCTCACACATATGCCCTGACAGGGACTGCTTTCACAGTGATCTGAACAAAGAACGTCGCCTTTATTCGTTTAAATTGTTAGACATCTTAGTAGTAAAAAATAACATATACATTACTAGTATCTCGAACAACATAAGTATACTTGTTATTCGTCTGGATTTCAATAAAAGTATTCATACTGTGGAAGTGATCATTGGGGTGTTTGGTTCGAGGCATTTACAATATCTTCCATGCATGTCAAGCCGATAATGTAATATATAATATAGAACTATTACACATTCTCTATGGACAGTGGAACGGGCATTCATTGAATATTGTGTTGACACCGAGAATAATTTAATCCACACATTAACGACATCAAAGTGATTAACAGTGAAGAATGAATGTGGTACTGATTTTGGTATACCGGTCGTCGTAGGAAGAGGTGCATAAAATGCTACGCATGTAATATAAAAATCCACGTTTGTAAATCCGATAAGAACGTAGCCCTTGTCTTCTTCGCCAGTGTCCTTGTTAAATAGACGAACTAATCCGCCGAGGGTGGGGTCTATATCTGTTGTAGAAACAACGTCCTGAAACATCGTTCAATTCAAAATTTAGTCATATTATAAATGTACACAAAACAATCCCAATTGAAATTATTGCAATGAATATTAGGAAATATAATTCTAAAAACGTGTGCGCAGTAGTGATAGTCTTGAAAGTCCTGAATGTTTCAATTATCAAAATGTTTTTTAAATCAATAAAATAATTCTGCTATTTGATTATCAAATTCGGTGGTTTGGTAATCAAACATGTAATACGTACGTAAAATACGTCTATGTCCATAAATGTCGAGTGCGCAATTCTTTTAATAATCACACGCTCTGTACCATCTAAATTTGATCGCTCAACAGTGTCGCGAATTGTGTCCACCCAGTACAGCTTTGATGATGCAATGTCCACATCAAGGGCTATGGGATAGGCTATGCCCTGAGACACTATGATTTTACGTTTTTTTCCGGTAAGACTGGAACGCTCGATCTTCGGCAACGACCCAACATCGCTCCAAAATAAGTATCTACAGTGCAAAGATTAAATTGTGTTTGTTTGACCTATTTAAGGGATATACGAAAATATACTTATTACAAAAGCTAGTCAACCCTTGGAGACAATTGTTTCTTGCAAGAAAGAAAATAGTGTTTATTTATTTTGTGTAATTGTAAAATTGCGATATAATTATCAAACACACTGTTCTGAACACATGCAATATTCTTATATTGAAGTGTAATTTTTAAGATGTTTGAGAAGAATAATCATCGACTGGCTCGTAACGCATCAGTTAGACCAAACATATTCGCTGAATAGAAATTCCGTATTGAACAATATATATATATATGTGTGTATATATATATAGTTTACTTATATTGAGTGATTGAACATATCAAATGACATGTGTGTTTGCTCTATGTACCTTACATAATTATTAGGTGAGACAATAGACAAATGAAAACTATATTGTATGATTAAAGTGGTGTCAATTTTATTCAGATCACGAAACAGTAACTCAATAAAAAGCAACTCACTGGTGAATAGGATCGACGGCAATTCCAGTAGGCTCCTCTACATTATCGTAAACGAGGATTTTGTAATGTCCATCGTTCCTTAATGACTGAACTGCGACCCATCTGAACGTCGGATCTGTCCAGTAGAGGTTGTTTGAAATCCAATCCGACGCTATCTTCACTTGTCCTCTAGAAAGTCCGGAATGCAGAATCGTTGATGTCAAATTTGGGTATACGCTCTCGGGGTTAAAATTTAGTTTTTGAAGGGTTGCTGTATAGCGGTCATAAAAGAACAGCTGTTTCCGACCGTAATCTACCTCGATGCTCTCGGGCCGATGTAAGTAGCTGTTCAAACTACCATACAATGTACGGTTTGTGTAAACATCAGTGATTCCAGCTTCCGTCTCAAGCGGAATTGCGAGAAAGTGGGTCCTTTTATTGGAAATACGTTTCATATTTGATCCAAGCACCAGATAACCCGTTGACAAGGCATCTGCAAAATAAAATTTAACAAACTTCATAAGAAAGATTTAATAAAATAAAACTTTACTGATTGTTAAGTTGCTATGAGGGTAATTGTCTTCTTTCCGTAGTCATCACATTACAAATATCTACGCATGCCTCTCGTTTGCTAATCAGATAAAAGGTATGTTTGAAGACATGCATAATTAATTATAGCGTACGTCCCTTTTTATAACAGGGCGTATTCAAATCACAATGTAATCATATTACGAAAGCCCATTTGCCTTTGATAGTATGATTATCGAATGGTCGTACATGAACATATGACATTCACTTAATTCACATTCAAAAGCTGATTTATGCTCACAAGTACATTATCGTTTATGGTTCTGAACAATTACGATACACGGTCAAAGGTAATCATTTTCAAAATAACAGTTTTCTCGCAGCATGTTTTTATTTTTTTCTCGTGTTAATATTACACGTATCCACATGACTTTATTAATCCGCTCTATGAGTCAATAATCTTCAAACAAATTCATGTATTCTTATTTAACCATTATTTTAACCAGTCTAAAGTTATTTTTGCAGCGCCTACAAATAGGGACAGAATACACTCAGTCAATACAGAAAGCGCTTCTTTAAAAAAAATGGTTTACGAACGTTTATGAATTATCAATAACAGTTACCCATACCCCATACATTCGTTGTGCGATATACATGATTCATCGGCATAAATAGGAAGATAAAATAAGAATAGTTTACTTCTTCATAACACATTAAGACGGATTGAAGTACTTATTTGCTTGCATACAATATGCATTAGTTCATTACTCGTTTGTGGAGTTGTAAAAATTAAACCGTTTTTTTCGTCACACCAGTTGACATCAAATCAAATGATCATAGGCCTATTACATGTTATATGTTTATACGTATTTTTTGTCTCCAAAGTTAAGTTGCAAAAGGGAAGTGTGAAGTTATTTTTCTCTGCTCGTATGATTTGGTAAATATGGGTTTTTTACACCACCGTCATTGTTATCTTTAAAGATTGTAGACGTGAGTTCGTATATATACAATATGCCACGCACCAACTTTTTTATCGCGCTTTAATTTTATGGCACATATCTCTGTAGCGTGACACATCTTTTAAATAAAAATCACTACACATGAGGTTGCTGTCCGTAAACAGATTTTTGCGCATATAATAATAAAACAAATAAAACGAATACGATTAAACAAACATATCATTAATAAAGCAATGTAACTCAAGTGCATATTAAAATTAAGACATGTCGTTGTATTTCAGTTCGTCTACATTTGGTAACAGTTTAATAATTTGCAATTAAAAATCGTTGCCATGTGTGTTGAAATATAATATTAACTAATTTTATTACTGGCAGTCTGCCCATTTGGCATGTATATCTTGCATGACGCTGATATTATATATTATCATTTCTGTGTTACGCCTAATATGATAAAACATTGTTAACGACATGTACAAATAAACAGGTACACCAATGTCAATTCCTTATTTGTATAACTTGGTTATATTGTTCAATATTGTTTATGTTCTAGTGCTAACGTTTTATAACACAATATTCTGTTTTAATACAGTCGTTAACTGTTTTCACGTAAAATTATCTTATAATGTTATAATGCTATTGTCTCACAAATTTAGAATTTAAATTTGATGATTGTTGTGTTTTTGTTTAACAACTGTTTACAGAAACTATTTATAGTGTAATGTTACTTAAATAAAATTAAATGTAAGACTTATGTGTCATAAAATATAATATAATTGTTATAAATATAATATATCTACATATATAAGTTTTTCTATGCTTGTTTATCTATTTTTACAATTTAGACATTCTTTTTTTTCTGGAAGATGTCTTTGTTGCTGTGTAATATATTGCTTATATGTTGTTTCAACACACAACTACATGCTATTGTAAAGGAAGACATACTTAACTCACTTATTTGATTTTTATGTTGTTGACTTCTAATATTAATATAACTGTAGATGTGTTGGATGCATTGCATGTTGTTTTTGTTCGTGTCATAATATTCTAATAAAATGTATTGTTTTTTTTAACTATATAGCCAAATAACTATACATTCAATATTTATAAAATGTTTTATAGCACAGTTAACATGACCTGTCATATTAGACTGCTCATGTCTAGAAAAGTAAAATAGATACGTAGTTACCTGATTAAATTGATTAGTAGTTCGAATTGCAGTGCAATAGCGTCATGTGGATATTTATAAGAAAGGTTTTTGTAAAAAAATCATGGTTTAGATTTGAGCTTAAGGAGTTGTAACTATTTTCTTACATAATGTTAAATCTTTATTGTTAAATTTGCAATTCTATAAGCGTCTTTTGTTGTTAAGCTATTGAACACCAAAGAACCAACGTATAGTGAACATTGCATCACAAGGTACTTCATAATTTTTGTGATTTTAGATGAAATGCTCTTAATCATTTAACAATAAATTGGAAGTAGTTTAAAGTAATTGTATCACAACCCAAATCCGTATTTATCAATTTATTAAGAGCGACACAATCTACCTGATAATACATAAATAAAACAATAAAAACATAGTGCTGTTTGTAAAGAGGTGACTTAAAGAGTTTTTCTGTGCTGAAGTGTTGTCACTTGTATTGAGAGACTACACAACTGTGAAAGGTATTGCAATTCATAGAATTGAACATATATTTACCCAGTTTGCGGACGATACTCCAATTGTATTAGACGGTACTGAACAATCCCTAAAAGAAACATCTACTGTTTTACATAATTTTTCAAATATTTCAGGTCTCAATGTAAATTTTGATAAAACAAATGTTGTATGGATTGGCAAGCACAAATATAGTTCTAATACCATTAAAACAAAATGGAAATTAAATTGGATGCGATAAAGCCTTAAGATGCTTGGAATAAATGTCCATGTTGACTTGTCAAAAATGGTTAAAATAAATTACGATGAAAACATTATTAAAATGGAAAATATTCTTAAAAATTGGAAAAGAAGAATTGTAATTGTGAAAACACTTATTGTGTCATTTTTCAATCACTTGCTCATATCATTGCCCAACCAACCAAATACCATTTTTAATTCTATACAATCTTCTATCCTAAGTTTTGTTTAGGACGGGCATAGTGAAATAAAGTGTTCAACACTAGTAAAGGAATGTAGTGAAGGAGGTTTAAAAATGATTAATTTGAATGCATTTATTCCAGCATTGAAACTTACATGGTTCCAAAAAATAATTCCTTTAGGGTAAACTGGATAGATATCACAAAACGGTATTTTGACACTTATAATCTGTTTAATTGCAGCTATCATTATGCTTTAAATATATCTAATAAAATTGTCAAACCCTTTTTGGGAAGATGTTGTACAAAGCTCCTTACTTCAATGTGTTAAATTAGAAGTAAACACAGAAGAGTTCTGGTTTCATTCACTTTTTTATAATCCTAATTAATTGATAGAAAATAAAAGTGTTCTCTTCAAGTCATGGTTTGTTGCTGGAATTCATTGTGTAGGTGATATATTAAAAATGGAACCTTTATTTCTGTTGACGAATTAAATAGAATGTACAATTTGAACAAACATTTCCTTCATTATACAGGGGTGACAAGAGTAATAGATAAATTTATGAAAACATATTGTATATATTGTCCCACCCAACACATTATCAAACCCTTTTTGACCCATTATTACAAATTATACTGAAAAAAAGAATATGGAGCAAAAAGGCAATACACCATTTCAAATAAAAATAATGAACAAGCATCATTAAAAGCAAAATGGTGTACTTCACTTAATGCTAAATAATCCCTTAATGCTAATAATCCCAAAAAGTGCCTTGTGGTAATAGTCATCTTCAGTTTTTATAGCCAGAAAGCACGTGGTATGTGCATGCAAAACACGAGGGTCGTGTACGTCGTGTTGCACGTGCAGAGACGTTAGCTCCGTCGGAGACAGGCTCCGACGGAGCTACGGATCTGAGATCAATATGTAGACATGCATTATACGTATAAGACACGTTACGTAACAGACCTCCATGACTACGAAGTTATTAGTATACAATTTCAACAAATAGCTTAATCTTAACATCATGAAAGTCAATATATAAATATCGCATTCGCGACAAGCACAATCTTTTCCTTTCTTTCATGAATAAGAAAAACGTTCTCCTTGGATATGTAACAAAGTCTGCTAGAGCCATAAATAATGTTATTTTGTTTATAAAGCTATACATCTACAAGTGTAAAATGATTAAATGTATTTCAAGCATATCAGGAGCCAAGAAATACATTTATTACGAATATGACAACTTAAGCAGATATCAATTAAAAAAAAATCAAAAAAAACCCTTAGAATCCTTTGAGAGGGATTTGAAATTGTTTAGTGCTATTGTCTCACAACTTTATATTTTAATTTCATGATTTGTTGTAATTTTAGAACCTTTACAATTAATGCCATTGAGTTGTAATGTATAGAAAACTGTATATGTGTTGCATATATGCATTTTTTATCTCTAATTGTTATTTCCTTTCAAACTTGTTACAAACACTATTTATACTGCACAGTTACTTAAATGAAGGTGTCAAGAACATGTTAAATAATTTTGGATTTGGTAATGTTTTTGAAAATCCAAACATTGTACACGTAAATAGCTTTATTAGCGAGTTCAAATGTAGACTTGTAGACAATTTTAAACAGAAGTGGTATGGTAAAATGAATAACAGTTCTGTATTAGATATGTATAACGTTTTTAAAACCTCTTTGGTATATGAAGAATATTAAGACTTACTTCCGCTTATTTTTTGTAAGATTAAGAGTGTCTGCACACCCGTTGAGGATCCAAACTGGCAGATACGCTCAGAATAACATACCACGGAATGCACGTTATTGTTTATGTTGTAATGAATTTGATTTAGAAGATGAATACCATTTTATATGTATATGCCGCTGTTTCACCAATTAAAGAAAAAAATATATTAGCCGTATACTTGATATCAACCCATCTGTGTATACATTCCACAATTTGTTTGTTTCACGTATCAAAACAGTAATTTATAATTTATGTAAATATATCAAAGAAGCTCTTGTTATAAGAAATACGATTCTTAATAATACTGTTTAATAAATTTCAGTACCGTTTTGTCAGAACCTATGTGTTCTTGCAATTGATTGTGTTTACATGACTTTATCTATGTTATGTGATGTTTTGTTGTTATATACCTATACCACAATTTGTTAGCTTCATGTAACAAAACAGTAATTTATTATTTATGTAAATATATCAAAGAAGCTTTTGTTATAAGAAATATTATTCTTAATAATATTGTTTAATACATTTCAGTACCGCTTTGTCAGAACCTATGTGTTCTTGCAATTGATTGTGTTTATTTGTATGTGTACTCTTACATGATTATTTCTATGTTATGTAATATTTTGTTGTTATACCTATTCACGTGACAGAAATAAATGTGTATATGTAAGTTTGAAGACGATGTACTTTGTATAAGTCTGAATAAATTGTCTGTCTGTTTGTCTGTCTGTCTGTCTTTCTATGCCTTTCTCACTGTTAGTGCAATTTATAATACCTTTATTGTGTATACATACTGGAAATGTCTTCCTCTCTTTTTTTTTGTAACTGTCATAATTGGCTTTTGTTATTCTTACATGTTGTTTTTGTAATTTGTTAATATTTTCTTTTCAAATCACTTGAAATTTACTTTTATTATTTAGATAACTGTATATATGTAGCTTATCCACCCTCTTTCATCTTTGATTGCATAATATTATTTTACTATATGAAATACTTTGTATGTACGTATATGCAATATTGAAAAATACATGATGGAACAAAAAGTTAAAGACAAAATTGTATTCACACAATTGCAAACATGCGTCAAAACTAAAGTTATATTATAAGATCGGAGTCACATGCCTTTGTTATTAGTTTTTATTAATATCGCCTGTCTAAAGTGTCCCTCTTGACTAGCAATACAAAATATACAACTTGTTATGTCTCACAAAAAAAACGGATTTTCAAAGTATCTTTTTGTTTAGCAATGTATACGCGCGATAAAATACAAACACTAAACTTTGGCCGAGAATTTGATCATTATTAACGTTTAAAAAACAGGACACTACAAACACTATTTAAAAAAACATTAAATTGCTACACACTCACTTCTTTTTGTATGTTTTATTACCAAAAGGTCGTCATGTCAAAGAATAGTAGCTATTAAGCGAAATAGACTTTCTACAGAAAAAATGCTTTCCAAAACTCAGTGTTTAATTTACTTCACAAAAACGTAAAATCACGTAAAATCACAAATTGAAACAGTCAAACATTTGCAAAAAAAGAGTGACAAACGGGCGTAAAGGACTCTTCCGCAACCCTCTAAATCTGGCTTAGGATATAATATATATTATATACACAGTTTTATTTTATTCAAGCCACCGCATTTAATGACAATATGTTATTTTTGATGCAAAATTTTAAGTGGACTGTTTCATTAAATAAAATAAAAGAACACTATAATCGTGTATTGGAAACAAACTGTATGATTGAGATTTATCGTGGCATATTCGTAGTCGATTCGTGGTCAAGCAGCGAATTCACAATATTTCCGAATCATTTATGGATTCTTTTAAATTAATTAACAAAGCATAATAATACACTTCTAATCTATTTTTAATTTTCTTCGTGTGTTTTTAAATCAAGACTTCGCGGCAAAATTGTTGAGTTATTCTTTGTCATTAATTAAGGACAGCCTATTTATTGCAATAACTCACACAAACATATACAATGAAGGTAAAACTGTAACGAACTGATTACGGTTAAACATTGGTAATTCAGATTAAGAACCTTATTAGCGGAGTGATAACTCATTTTACTGTGTTGATGATTAAAGCTATTAATAGTATGCAAGTAAAATAAAAACAATCGCAATGGTTGTGTGAACATAAGAACTTAAATGTCTCTGTTATTCCAATAATAATAACAGCGCCTAAAGGTGAAATTAATATTTTATCAACAATCGACTTGCCGACGACAATAAATTAATATTTGGTGATAACAAAATGAAACGCAATAAAATGTACATTACGTAAGTAAAGGGTTATTACCCGTTCGTTACCTGTTGCAAATACCAGTGAAACCGAATATAATTCCTTTTGACCAGGAAGTTTCAATACAAAACTTAAGTTAATATATCACATCTAGCGATGCGTAATTACCTTGCTACACAATTAACATGCCCATGCATAATCAAACACCACAGCAAGTGATGGGGCAAACGTTTATGGACCAATTACACGCTACAAAATACAGGTTTAAGTATTTATTCCCTGTAAGTGTGAAGGAGTATTCGTAGAGGCTTGCAAGACATATTACAAATATGCATTTAAATCACATTTCCGTGTTCGAATATAATACTTTCGGTCCTTAATTATTTTTAAAATAATATAGTACTAAATATTCGACCTAACTTTAATTAGAGCATGATGTTACTGTTATAATTATTGAGTATACACATGTCATTAGTGAATAACAATGATACAAGAGTCCACGTATACACGGGATAAATTTCGGTGAAGTGTCACATGGAGATTTATAAAAAAAAATAAACTTAAAAGATAAAACATTCTGAAAACGTCTACCGGTGCCTAGGAAAAAAACTGCATATACTAAATGCCATGCTTCATTAGCATCATCATACATGTGTACACTAATTTTATGTTCATTTATTTTCCTATGCGATGCGTTTACGTTATCATGTGTTGCTTATAAGAAATGGTGTTCTTGTATATGTTATATATAGCTGATGGTTTTTATATGCACATGTTGACCAAATACAGCAAAGCATTTCTCATTTGATACCTTTTATCAATACAAAATGTCAATTTGAGCGAACATTTTGAACACATATTATGTAATGAGTTATATATTTCCTGATTACAAATCCAATTTTGATATGCGTCATTTAACAACGATTACATGCATCTTAGAGATAAATATTATGTTTAAAAGTGGATCGATATGAATAAAATAAATGTTATTAATGCTTATTTTGGCCTTCTTTTGACCCTATATTGATATTGCCATCAAGATGCCCATTTTTGTCCAATAAAAAGATAATTAATTATTCTTTCCTGCTTAATGCACTTAATATTAATTGAGTGTGTAAGGCCCTTAACGACATTTGCAGAGCGATTTGAGCAAATCGACTGATGACGTTACACACATATATACACATATATATCACACAAAAATATTACATGTTGTATTTATTATTTTGAACACGTAAACTACGTAAAGTGGGAAAGTTTGATTTAATAAACATTATTTTATGTTTGGTATAACTTATTCTGTGTGATTGTTTAATAAATAAGAGGCTAAATATAAATAACTAGCAATGATAAGTGGAGATGACGCTCGTGCCATGTCCATAAGCATAGATTTACGTATTTAATATATTTAGATTTAAGCTTGCTATTACTAATTATTGATTAGTGTTTAATAAATTACTATATTTATCCAAGCTTATAAAACATTTGTCACCAGC
>VMBQ01003376.1:10291-25558 GCA_007657795.1 Dreissena rostriformis
TGACCTTGACCTTTCAGCACTCAAAATGTGCAGCTCCATGAGATACACATGCTTGCCAAATACCAAGTTGCTATGTTGAATATTGCAAAAGTTATGGCCAAAATGAGCGATTTTGACCCATATAATTGACCTTTGACCTTGAAGGATGACCTTGACCTTGACCTTTCAGCACTCAAAATGTGCAGCTCCATGAGATACACATGCTTGCCAAATATCAAGTTGCTATGTTGAATATTGCAAAAGTTATGGCCAATGTTAAAGTTGGCGCAAACCAACCAACAGACCAACCAACAGACCAACCAACAGACAGGGCAAAAACAATATGTCCCCCACTACTATAGTGGGGGACATAAAAATGACATCAATACATCATTATTTCAGCCAAATTTTCCATCGAAGCCTCTAACATGTCAACAACATAATTTATATTGCTGATTTCAGTAAATGTTACATTTTTTATCCATGCAATATAACGGATTACATTTTTTGACTGGTGATGATACTAATTTTTTGCAACATCCAATATCTAAAATCAATAACCAATCAAAACCAAATTTATGTATTCTTCAATGAAAAACAGTTGTTTCTTTTCAACAAAAACCATTAAAACTGTCAAAAAACTGTGACACACATATACACGTGCAGTTTCATAAATCTGTAATAAAATGATGCGCAAAAGATATAACTTAATAGAAAGAATAAAAGGAAATTCACAAAGAAAGCTAATTTAAAAAGAGAATATTTGTTGGATTTGGTGAAATATCGATTTAAATTCACGAGTGATAATAGAAAATATATTTTTTCTATGATCGCAAGTATTTTTGGATTTTTACAACAATGAAAATTTTCGATAATTTTTTACTGTTAATTTTCACTGTTTGAAATAGTGAATTATCAGTTTAAATTCACTGATATTTCTCTATAAACCACTGGGAAGCATAACATAAATATGCATTATCAGGGCCAAAAAACCCTTCTTCCATGTAGCCGAATATCGGCTGCTTCCCCAACCGAAATAACCATTTTTTTCCCCAAATGGAACTCAAAAACTCCAATTTGAGGGGTAAAAAAATAAATAAAATAATAATAATCGGAAATTGGGACGGGTCCACTTGGGGATCTAAATCCACAGTCAGTGCAAGTTTGTATCGGTAGAGAATCTGTACCTTCCTAACTTTGTGGCCACCCAATATAATTTTTTTCATGTATAAACTCCATTATCCAAATGAAATACAAATTTCTTATTTTCCCCAAATAAGACAAAATCGTGCTATTTCCCCTAAAAAAAGGCTGAGGCCCCTTCCCCAAAAAGGGTGTTTTGGACCTGATTATAAACAAAATATCACTCTAAAGTTGTTTTATGAATGTCACAAATCCAAAGCTGCCTGGCAATATGTTATTTATAACTGGACAAAACGGAACAATGCATCAACCCCCCGAAAATTGTGCATTTTGCAAGCTTACACAAAAAAAGAAGATTTCTCCACAAGTGATTTTTTAAAACTCCATGCAGAGATAATGGCGCAGGCTGGTCTGGAGCTAACTTGCCGCATATGGCATAAGACACATTATCCCATGATGTGGCTCATATAACTCACTTTCTGATGTAAACTAAATACAGTAAAAATACTACATATACATGGCAAGAATACGTGCATGCAACTAAGAATATAGAAGCATTAAATAACTACATTACTGCATTCGTAAAAAAAAATCATTTACCAAATGTTCTCACTGTACAATAGCATAATGATCATGGGTCAACTTAATGTTATAAATGCATATCCCTAGGGGGAAAATGTCAAAATCCTTAAGTCATAATAAAATATGTTTAAAGTTTTCCATAAAACCATATGAAGAAAATAACAGTTAACATGTTTAACTTATCCTTGAAAGTTATCAATTAAACACTTTTAGATTTTCAATTCAAACCAAAGTTAGGAGATAGCCACAACTGCTTTGGGGCTATGACATTTTACAATAAAAATAAAATTCGAAACATTTGATAAAGCAACATCAAAATACTTTGAAAACAAGTTGTTTTAGAAGAATACAAGAGGAACTTCATCCCTTATTAGGTTAATTCCAACAAAGTGATCTCAGAGGAGATTGTTGACAACATTGGAAGATGGACAATCACTGACAACAAAAGCTCAGCGTTGAGCACATGTAACTTTAGCTCAGAAAAGCTAAAAATGGTACACTGTTGGAAACTGCTAATACTGTGATATACTTGTTCATGTCAAGCAAAGTTGGCATTTTGAATGCCGACGCAAAATAAGGGGCACTTTGTCTAATATACAAAAGAACTACATTCACATAAACATACACAATTTAAGCAATATACATGTGTAATGCAACTTTCATTGTTAAGTTTATTGGCAAGTTTCTGCCATTGGTGTTGATTGCAAAGTATCTATATATAGTAGTTGCAGAAAATGGTTTGGGACCTTTAATCATATCTCCATTCTAGGTTGCTTCTTTCTACTGCACTCTGTAGCAACACTATTGTGCTGGACCACTAATGCATTGAAATGTGACTATAATTATATAATTTCTACTATTGGTAAGATTGCAAAGTATATACAGTCAATTGTTTCAAATATTTTGGGACTTTAAATCACAACATCTCCATGCCAGGTTGCTTCTTTGTACTGCACTCTGTAGCAACACTATTGTGCTGTATAATCTGATACCACTAATGCAAACAAATGTGACTATGATTGTCAAGTTTGTACAATCGGTACAATTGTAAAGTATCTACAGTAACTTGTTGCAAATGGTTCGGGACCTTTCATTACTACGTGCCAGGCTGCTTCTTTCTACTGCACTATATACATGTAGCAACACTATTGCGCTGTATAATCTGATACCACTAATGCAATTGAATGTGACTATGATTTTCAACTATTGGTATGATTGCAAAAGTATATACAGTAAATTGTTTCAAAATGTTTCAAGATCTTAAATCACAACATCTCCAAGCCAGGTTGTTTCTTTCTACTGCTCTCTGTTGCGGCGCCATCGTGCTGTATAATGTGCACCTTGTCGTCATCAACTTCCTCTGCAACTGTGCTGTACTGGGTGCTATGGTACTGAACCTTTGAGGGACTCTCCGTTGAAGGTGACCCAGATCTGTAGCGTCTATACATGTACACTGCCACTCCTGTAATGTAAAACCCATTGATAAATTGGGATCAAACAACACTAGCCTGAAGAATCATTAGAGTATTTCATGTCAAACCAGGAATCATGATTGAAGTTCACAAAACGTGGCGTCTCATCAGGATCCAAACTGTTTGCTATTCTGATAGTATTCTTTGAAAAAAAATCTAAGAAAATGATAATTTTAGAAATTCAGCAGACAACATTTAAGCAGCCGACAAATTTTCCAGCATGCAAAGGGTTAATACTTATTCACTACAATATGATTCTAACATGAGATGTTTAATAGTAGGCGATAAGACAGAGTTTTTATTTGCTGTACCATCAATTGTGTCGTGTTCTGAGAAAACTGGGCATAAAGCTTGTGCGTAAATTGACATCCCAGATTAGCCTGTCCGGTCTGCACAGACTAATCCGGGACAACACTTTCCGCCTAAACTGGATTTTCGCTAAGAAGAGACATCATTTTAACAAAAAATTCCATATTCCATAAAGCGGAAATTGTTTTCCTGATTAGCCTGTGGGGACTGCACAGGCTAATCTGGGATGACAATTTACGCACAAGCTTTATGCCCAGTTTTCTCAGAACACAACACAATTATGCTCGAGTGAACCAGCGTCATGCATGCATTTATGAAAATTCTCATAATGTTCAGAGTCAGAAGCAATCATATGAGAGCATGATTGTTCACTACCCATGATGCTTGTACTATTGGCTAGATTCATTGTCAAAACTGTTGAAATCATCCCTCATTCATAAACACTTTTTAAACCTCTGACCCAGATCCATTATTTTGTTTACTTTTCAAGACAATTTTGCAAATATAGTTCCAAGTGGGCATGACTTATAAATGATTAACCCATTTATGCCTAGTGGACTCTCCCATCCTTCAAAATTGGAACAATTTATTTCCAAAATTAGGGATGTCTAGAATATTTATTTCTATATTAAGAATATTTCTTACAGAAATTCCTTTAAGCAAACAGCGCAGACCCTGATGAGACGCCGTATCATGCAGCGTCTCATCTGGGTCTACGCTGTTTGCCAAGGCCTTTTTTCTAAATGCTAGGCATAAATGGGTTAAACATGAGAAGCATGATAATCTCAAATGTGAGCGGTGCCAAAATTGAGTTATGGACCTGATAATTTAAACAAGAGGGCCATCAGGCCCTAAGGCGCTCACCTGAGAGCAAAAGGAACTAGACTATTCTGAAAAAATGCAAGCTGATTCATGAAGATTGGACAAAAAAAGTGAATTTTCACATTATTTTTTTTTTTACATTTGACCTAGTGACCTAGTTTTTGAGCTCATATGACCCAGTTTCAATCTCTGCCAAGATTTCATTGGGACAAATGTTCTGACCAAGTTGCATGAAGATTTGCCAATAAATGTGGCTATTATATAGCGTCAACAAGTTTTCACTATAGCCATATAAGGACGACTGCCCCCCCCCGGTGGCCATNACCTTTCATTACTACGTGCCAGGCTGCTTCTTTCTACTGCACTATATACATGTAGCAACACTATTGCGCTGTATAATCTGATACCACTAATGCAATTGAATGTGACTATGATTTTCAACTATTGGTATGATTGCAAAAGTATATACAGTAAATTGTTTCAAAATGTTTCAAGATCTTAAATCACAACATCTCCAAGCCAGGTTGTTTCTTTCTACTGCTCTCTGTTGCGGCGCCATCGTGCTGTATAATGTGCACCTTGTCGTCATCAACTTCCTCTGCAACTGTGCTGTACTGGGTGCTATGGTACTGAACCTTTGAGGGACTCTCCGTTGAAGGTGACCCAGATCTGTAGCGTCTATACATGTACACTGCCACTCCTGTAATGTCAAACCCATTGATAAATTGGGATCAAACAACACTAGCCTGAAGAATCATTAGAGTATTTCATGTCAAACCAGGAATCATGATTGAAGTTCAGCGTTTTGTTAATAAAAATCCCATGCTCCATCAACAAGCATCATTCTTTTTAAGTCAACAAAGACTTAAACCTTTCAGTGCTGGAACCGAATTTTAAAGGCCTTTGCAAACAGTTTGGATCAAGATGAGACGCCACAAAACGTGGCGTCTCATCAGGATCCAAACTGTTTACTATTCTGATAGTATTCTTTGAAAAAAAATCTAAGAAAATGATAATTTTAGAAATTCAGCAGACAACATTTAAGCAGCCGACAAATTTTCCAGCATGCAAAGGGTTAATACTTATTCACTACAATATGATTCTAACGGAAGATGTTTAATAGTAGGCGATAAGACAGAGTTTTTATTTGCTGTACCATCAATTATGTCGTGTTCTGAGAAAACTGGGCATAAAGCTTGTGCGTAAATTGACATCCCAGATTAGCCTGTCCAGTCTGCACTAACTAATCCGGGACGACACTTTCCGCCTAAACTGGATTTTCGCTAAGAAGAGACATCATTTAAAAAAAAAAATCCATATTCCATAAAGCGGAAATTGTTTTCCTGATTAGCCTGTGGGGACTGCACAGGCTAATCTGGGATGACAATTTACGCACAAGCTTTATGCCCAGTTTTTTTCAGAACACAACACAATTATGCTCGAGTGCTTGCATTTATGAAAATTCCTCATAATGTTCAGAGTCAGAAGCAATCATATGAGAAGCATGATTGTTCACTACCCACGATGCTTGTACTATTTGCTAGATTCATTGTCAAAACTGTTGAAATCATCCCTCATTCATTAACACTTTTTAAACCTCTGACCCAGATCCATTATTTTGTTTACTTTTCAAGACAATTTTGCAAAAAAATAGTTCCAAGTGGGCATGACTTATAAATAATTAACCCATTTATGTCTAGTGGACTCTCCCATCCTTCAAAATTGGATCAATTTATTTCCAAAATTAGGGATGTCTAGAATATTTATTTCTATATTAAGAATATTTCTTACAGAAATTCCTTTAAGCAAACAGCGCAGACCCTGATGAGACGCCGCATCATGCGGCGTCTCATCTGGGTCTACGCTGTTTGCCAAGGCCTTTTTTCTAGACGCTAGGCATAAATGGGTTAAACATGAGAAGCATGATAATCTCAAATGTGAGCGGTGCCAAAATTGACTTATGGACCTGATAATTTAAAAAATGGGGGGAGTTAATTAGTGTTATTGGTCAGGGGTATAATAACACTTAGAAATATTGAGTCAGCATCTCAAATGTAAGTGTGCACCTGTGTCATAATAAAATCAATAACTTGAAAAAGTTTTATGCAAATAATTTAACTTAAGCAGTAAAACTATGATATTTCTCTATTAATTCAAGATTGATTCCCAAAAATTTAGATTTTAATCATAATTCAATCCCATTGTAATTACTAAGGATGAACATTAGTACTGTACATCAAAGGTTTTGTACAGTTAATGTACACAATATTCATTGCAAACTACTCATAATTAGCACAAAAGAAGCCCAATACTGGAGAACAGAATATAACAATATATTCAATTATGCACAGATATAACATCACTTAAGGGTTAAAATATACTTGCATTATCATTATTTAAGCGACAACTGTTTGTTGTTTCAGTGCATTGCTCTTTATTGATTTATGTGCCCCAAATCTTCAAAACCTTGCTTATTGACCAATAGACAAAAGTCAAATCACCAGTTTTGTTTATATGTATCAAAAAATTTGTCAGACATTTTTATTATTGGCATCTTATAAAGTTCATTGTTGTTTGAATATTAATAAATTGTCAACTTAGTTAATAAAATTTTTAAAAAAATGGAAAAAATAGACACACAGGCTTTAAAAAAAAGTGTTTTAACAAAATAAAATAATTTACAAAAATTGCAACTACGAATTGTTCAAAATAAGATAAACAAGCAAATTCGTTGAATTGATATCCCCCACAAAACTAGAGCTTCGTCACAAACGTGACGAATACCCCCACATGCTGCATTGACACAGAATATTTTGCATGCTGTCTTCACAAAAGCATTTTTTCAAGATACAAAGGGCCATAACTCCGTTATTAACAGATGGTGTACAATGCCATTTGGCGTGGATCATCCTCTGTTATCCATATATATATACTCATACCAAGTTTCAATAAAATCCACCAAAGCACTTCAAAGATATGGCTCCGGACACAAAAGTAACGGACGGACGGAAGGATGTACGGACAATGCCAAAACAATATCCCCCGCCAATGGCGGGCCGGGGATAAAAAAATTAACAGAAATTGCAACCTTAGAGATTTTTAAGCTGTTAAAGCTGATTGCTCTGTGACCTACCCATGAGTAGCATCCCAAGTGTGACCCCTATTACAATCAGCAGGGTCCTCTGTAGGGTGTTCTGCGTGCGCTTCACCATGGCCGGCCCCAGTGAGGGGCCTGGTTCGTTACACAGCGGCCCCTTACAGCAACAAGTCTCCTCCTCAGTATCCTGTAAAAGAGAGACACCTGGTTGTAAGATTATATTTGAGCTGCATGCTGGGAAAACCTGGCTTAACATTAACATATCCAATCGAAGTTAAAAAAAAAAGTTCAATAAAAAGATTGAGGAAATATTGTTACATGTGGTGTTCTTGTTTATAAGAGTAACACATATAAAATCAAACCTCAGAAAAGTGGCAGAGACTCGAAGCTCCGTCTTTGTTGAGATTCGCACAAACATTGTTCACGTCACATCCAGTGTGAACAATATTGTGTGATGTAACAGTGCTACAATACAGGTCATCACTCGCACAGACTGTCACCTCTGAAAAGAAACAAACAAGCACCTATACTAACTTTTTCAGTGCTGGAACCAAATTTTGAATGCCTTTGCAAACAGTTTGGATCCAGATGAGACCCCACAGAACGTGGCGTCTCATCAGGATCCAAACTGTTTGCTATTCTGATAGTGGTCTTTGAAAAAAAATCTAAGAAAATGCTAATTTTAGAAATTCAGCAGACGACATTTAAGCAGAAGACAAATTCTCAGCATGCAAAGGGCTAAAGATGTGAAAGGTTAACAAAAGTTTCCATTGCTGGTACATATATCAACAAAATTATATCAAACAACATACATTTAAATTAATTGCTTTTTAAACATTTTTCTATTTACCCCTGGTATAACTCACATTGTGGTCCCAGTAACAGTATTTACACAAAGCCACCAGTGTTCATTTTAAGTTCTATCTATCACAAGGTGATAAAGCACTTATTGCTGTAATGCCTTTGGCATTTACATTGTTCTTTACTGAATGAATTTTAAAAATCATACTGCTGATCATTTTGTGGGTAATTAATCAAGATAAGGTTAAAAAAAAATTGCTGTTTATTGGATATATTCATATTTCCCAAAAAAGGGTTTTTCATAATTGCCATTGGTCATATCTATATATTAATTTATGTGTGTGGCACGTTCATACAGACCATTTGAAGTTCAGTGGAGAAGAAGTGGATATGGATTAGAAGTGGACACATAGTACATGTTTACTCATAAAACCGACTTAAGAATGACTCAGAAAACAGACTTGAGAATGACTCAAAAAGCCTACATCTTTTGATGTTATCAAGCTAAAATACACAGGTTTAAAGCTTGGACTGCGTGTAAGCTACATGTACCTACACACACAATTCCAGCATAATACCTCAATCCAAACTTAAAATTATTGAGATCAAGAGAATGTGTTTTATATGATTTATCTACACTACTACTAACGTGATATAAATCTATCAGCACAAAACACTGAATTTTAAGGTGATACATCAATGATATTTCAACAGATAATTTGATGACAAAGCTGAAGAGACCTAAGCAACGAAGACATTGAACACCATGTCCTAGGAAACTTATGAATAGAGCAGATTTTGCAAATTTACAGACCAGCATATGACCCGGACCAGCTTTCCAGCCTGCAACTTTTCTTTTGATTCTTCTAAATAATTCCATCCCCAAAGTCATTCAAATATTGCCTGTGTTACCATATTGTTGATGTGAGCCTCCTGTGTAACACTGTTGTCTTGTGAACAGAGATAGGGTGTTACAGTTGTCTGTTGAGTTGCAGCAGTAGAGCAGTCCCTCATGGGCCTCTAGTCTGAACTGTGGAGGAAATAACCCTTTGAGCGCTGGAACCGGATTTTAAAGGCATTTGCAAACAGTTTGGATCCAGATGAGACGCCACAGAACGTGGCGTCTCATCAGGATCCAAACTGTTTGCTATTCTGATAGTGGTCTTAGAAAAAAAATCAAAGAAAATGCTAATTTTAGAAATTCAGCAGACAACATTTTAGCAGAAGACAAATTTCCCAGCATGCAAAGGGTTAATTACTTGCAGCTTTTGAGCATTCAAAGTACAAACAAACTACCAGGCAAAATGTCCAGCTTTGGGATATGCAAAGTTCAAAGAAACTGCAGCAGAAATTGCATGGATTGTTTGAAAATTAAAAGTTCAAAAAAAAAGAGAAGAATGCTGAAACCACTTTAAAGCTGGATTTCTATATTGCCAGTGAGGGTACATAACTAGTTTCCTGAATTGTTTTCTACATGTATTTAAAGCTTTGATGGCCATAATTTCCACTGAAGAAGACAATATGGACATGTTTGGTAGAGGACCCACTAAGGAGCATTTAATTTATCTTTTATGAAGATTGGAGAACAAATTAAAAAAATATAACAGGAATACAAAACATAATGTAAATTGAAAAAAAAAAATCTGCCTGGCCGCCAGTCCCCAGTCCAACAACCCACCCACCTAGTTTTTGCTAGAAAATCTGACTTAAAACTTAAAGGGAAAGCTTTTTGATTATTCAAAGTCCAAACATCAACGACAAACACATACATGCAAATGACATACTTATGCAACTTACAGCATAATATTATTTGCTTAAATTTCTTGTGCAAGCATGTCAAAAGATGTGATTTGCAAGATTCTTCTTTAGTACAATGACTTTTTAGTGTTAAAATATAATTTATTACAGTTATTTATTGATTTCAAAATAAGTCTAGCAATTGTGTTACTACAGATACAATTTATAAGTTACCAGTTTGTTAAACGTGAAAATCTAAATACTTTTAGTACAAGGTTTTTCAAATTAACAGATAATAATAATGTTGTTATGCACCTGATCTTTTTTTTAAGTATGTTAATAACCTACATGTACAAGAATTTACAAGACAGCCATAAAACGCTCACCTGACTTCACTGACACCAATTACTGAAGAATTGACTTGGTTTCAGATTTAGTTTTAAACCAGACTTGACCAAGATTCAAACATAGCCTTTATATTGTCCAGATAAAAACTGACCAAGTTTCATGAAGATTGAGTCATAAATGTGGCCGCTACAGTGTACTAAGGTTTTTCTAAGATTTGACCTGGTGACCTAGTTTTTGAAGCACATGACCCAGATTTGAACTTGGCCAAGATATTGTCAAGAAAAACATGGTGACCAAGTATCAACAAGATTAAGTCATAAATGTGGCCTCAAGAGTGGTAACACGGTTCTTCTAGGATTTAACTTGTCCAGATAAATATTCTGAATAAGTTTTATCAAGATTGGATGCAAAATGTGGCCTTTAGATTTGCTACGAGCTAAAAGATGACCACGCCGCATGATGACAGACCCTGGGCATGGGGTGGTTACAATAGCTCACCTTCAGCACTTCCTTAAAATTTACCTTTATTCCACCTTCGCCTTGCAAGCCATGGCAATATCTATGTAAATCACAAGTAAAGTTCACATGAGGAACAATGTCAACACCGCCATCCCATGTGTAGGTTTCATTGTACAGAAATACCATACATTGGTAGTCTCTTTCAGGCTCCAAACGCAATGGCTCATTTTCTGCTGAGTCTAGGGCATCCTTCTCAGCTGTACTGGACATCATGTTGGATGGATTAAGCTCCCCTGCTGTACTGGACATCATGTTGCCTGGAGTTAGCTCCCCTGTGGAGCAGGTCATGTTCATTTTGTGGTCCTCTCCATACCAGCAGAACTTGACACTGACAGCAGGTGCCAGGATNTTTAGCAGAAGACAAATTTCCCAGCATGCAAAGGGTTAATTACTTGCAGCTTTTGAGCATTCAAAGTACAAACAAACTACCAGGCAAAATGTCCAGCTTTGGGATATGCAAAGTTCAAAGAAACTGCAGCAGAAATTGCATGGATTGTTTGAAAATTAAAAGTTCAAAAAAAAAGAGAAGAATGCTGAAACCACTTTAAAGCTGGATTTCTATATTGCCAGTGAGGGTACATAACTAGTTTCCTGAATTGTTTTCTACATGTATTTAAAGCTTTGATGGCCATAATTTCCACTGAAGAAGACAATATGGACATGTTTGGTAGAGGACCCACTAAGGAGCATTTAATTTATCTTTTATGAAGATTGGAGAACAAATTAAAAAAATATAACAGGAATACAAAACATAATGTAAATTGAAAAAAAAAAAATCTGCCTGGCCGCCAATCCCCAGTCTCACAACCCACCCACTAGAAAATCTTACTTAAAACTTAAAGGGAAAGCTTTTTGATCATTCAAAGTCCAAACATAAAGGACAAACACATACATGCAAATGACATACTTATGCAATTTACAGCATAATATTATTTGCTTAAATTTCTTGTGCAAGCATGTCAAAAGATGTGATTTGCAAGATTCTTGTTTAGTACAATGACTTTTTAGTGTTAAAATATTTCAGTTATTTATTGATTTCAAAATAAGTCCAGCAATTGTGTTACTTCAGATACAATTTATAAGTTACCAGTTTGTTAAACGTGAAAATCGAAATACTTTTAGTACAAGGTTTTTCAAATTAACAGATAATAATAATGTTGTTATGCACCTGATCTTTTTTTATGTATGTTAATAACCTACATGTACAAGAATTTACAAGACAGCCATAAAACGCTCACCTGACTTCACTGACACCAATTACTGAAGAATTAACTTGGTTTCAGATTTTGTTTTAAACCAGACTTGACCAAGATTCAAACATAGCCTTTATATTGTCCAGATAAAAACTGACCAAGTTTCATGAAGATTGAGTCATAAATGTGGCCGCTACAGTGTACTAAGGTTTTTCTAAGATTTGACCTGGTCACCTAGTTTTTGAAGCAAATGACCCAGATTTGAACTTGGCCTAGATATTGTCAAGAAAAACATGGTGACCAAGTATCAACAAGATTAAGTCATAAATGTGGCCTCTAGAGTGGTAACACGTTTCTTCTCGGATTTGACTTGTCCAGATAAATATTCTGAATAAGTTTTATCAAGATTTGATGCAAAATGTGGCCTTTAGATTTGCTACGAGTTAAAAGATGACCACGCCGCATGATGACAGACCCTGGGCATGGGGTGGTCACAATAGCTAACCTTCAGCACTTCCTTAAAATTTACCTTTATTCCACCTTCACCTTGCAAGCCATGGCAATATCTATGTAAATCACAAGTAAAGTTCGCATGAGGAACCATGTCAACACCGCCATCCCATGTGTAGGTTTCATTGTACAGAAATACCATACATTGGTAGTCTCTTTCAGGCTCCAAACGCAATGGCTCATTTTCTGCTGAGTCTAGGGCATCCTTCTCAGCTGTACTGGACATCATGTTGGATGGATTAAGCTCCCCTGCTGTACTGGACATCATGTTGCCTGGAGTTAGCTCCCCTGTGGAGCAGGTCATGTTCATTTTGTGGTCCTCTCCATACCAGCAGAACTTGACACTGACAGCAGGTGCCAGGATACTACAAACAGATTTTGAATGAATGGCATTGAATTCTGAATAATAGCTGGGGAGGGGTTCAAACTTATTGTGGTAATTCTGTCAACAATTCAGTAAGCGACCCAAAACACATTCCTAAGTGAAATATAATTTTGTATATCTACAGTAAGATATAGTTCATCATAGGTCAAAGCTTGCATAAGATATTGTACAGAAACGAATTTCCTTTTACAAGCCCCTGTGACCTTGACCTTTGACCTGCTTACCTTGAAATTAATATAAGTCATTCGTTCCTCCAAAGTTACCAACATATCAATTTAGATGATAGTAGGTCAAAGCTTTATCTAGATACAAGACCATATGTAAACTTGACCTTTGACCAGATGACCTCAAAATCAATTGGTGTCTTCTTTTCCTCCCAGGTAACCATAAAACCAATTTAGTTGTAGTTCTAAGCATTCTAAAGATATCAAGCAGAATTGAATGATCTGCAGACTAAATGACCTACATACAGACTGACCTACATACAGACCTAACAACTAACCGAGGGCACAGGTGCAAAGCAATATATTTATCTGCTTAGGCCAAAAAAATAAATAGTCTTGGTTCAGGGAACATGGCCAGAAAAATGTAGGAGGGTATGTAGTTTTTTTTTACCAGTCGACTGATTTCAGGGTGAAAAAGGGTCAGTTATTGTTTAAACACTGACCAAATGATAAACCGGGCCTTTTTCTGTCTATTAGGGGAAAAAGTACCAAGCAAAATGGGGATTTTTTAAGTCGCTAAATCTTCCAAATTGAGAAGAATTTTCATTGACAAAAGCGATATTTGGGCAGGGGTTTTTACAGCCATTTTGGATTAAAATCATATAAATAATGGTTATATATTTTGTAGGTTGATTAAAAAATTAAATTGAGATATAGAGTCTTATAATAATTAGTCATAAGACACTTCTTTCTACACTGATTCACTTCAAATTGATACTGGACCTCTCTTATGACAATACCGTCAATCTCAACCATGCATGGCCCCATTCCCAACCCTGGGGCACCCCGCCCACATAGGCCACACCCACCAAAAATTTCCATTTACTATAATTTCTTCATTTCTTCACGGATTCACTTCAAATTGATACNGGATTTTTTGAGTCGCTAAATCTTCCGAATTGAGAAGAATTTCATCGACAAAAGCGAAATTTGGGCAGGCTTTTTTACAGCCATTTTGGATTAAAATCATATAAATTATGGTTATATATTTTGTAGGTTGTTTAAAAAATAAAATAGAGATATAGAGTCAAATAATCATAAGTCATAAGACACTTCTTTCAAAAAAAAGGGGGACATAGCTCTAGTGCAAAATCGGATACTAGTTTACACGTATGTGTAGAAATGATGTCCTCATTTAAGGTCAGGTTTTACAGCCTTCTTAGAGAATGCCATTTGGGACTTGACAGTGGTTATCTATTTGTTATGTTATTTTATAATGCTCAATATTTAATGACAGTTATATTATTAATGTTCAAAATGTTAGGAAAGAACCTGTTGTCTAGTTACGCAGCAGCGTGCTTGTGTTTTGGAGTTGTTCTATGTAGGAAACATCTTGCAGCATACCCAGACCTTTTTTCATTATTTCATTTTTTTATTTTGCTCTCTGGCAATCAGGTTTGAAGGGTATTAAAGATTATTAAGTGTTGAGGCAAAGTGTGCCTGATGCGGGGCTCAAACCTATAACCATCAGAGCACAAGTCTAGCTGTAATTGGATGGCAGTTTTGAGTCCACACACACCACAAAAGGTATTTTCAGAGCTGCGAGAGTGTATTTTTAAGTTTACATCTTGTGTCTTATCTTAGCAAGTGGGTGTGACATAACTTGTAAACTTATCTATCATGTTGGAAGACTGCGTTCAGAATTATTCTAAACTCAGATTAATTTAGCTTGTGTTTCACCCAAGCTCAATTGAGTTGCTAACAGGGATTGAATCCTGGTACCTAAGTGAGAATCACGCATACATGTACAAACCGCTGTACTAATTGGACATCACAGGGTTCGACACTTAGGCACGTCCAAACGACATTGTCTAGTAAGATTGGTGGTCGCAGGCCTCTTTCTGTCTATTTGGGGAAAAAGTACCTAGCAAAATGGGGATTTTTTGAGTCGCAAAATCTTCCAAATTGTAAAGAATTTTCATCAACAAAAGCATAATTTGGGCAGGGGTTTTTCCAGCCATTTTGGATACAATTATATAAATTATGGTTATATATTTTGTAGGTTGTTTAAAAAATAGAATTGAGATATAGAGTCTAATAATCATAAGTAATAAGACACTTCTTTCTTAAAAAAAAAAAAAAAAAAAGAAAAAAAGAAAAAAAGTATTTTTAGACACTAAAGAGTTCACTATGTGGGATAACATTG
>VMBQ01003376.1:35924-55434 GCA_007657795.1 Dreissena rostriformis
TCAGAGGTGTCAATTTTCAGGATTATTCCTGAATTCAGGATTTAAGCCCTCAAGGAAAACTTTTGATATTGATATAAATCAGAGGATTGTTTTGGTTATTTTAAGCATTCTTGTCACAAAATGTCATCTTAAACACAAATTATTGACCTTTGGCATATTGTTTACAAAGGAAACATAATTTAATGAATAATTAAAACTCTTTTGACTTTGGCCCCCAAATTCTAGGATGATTTTCAGGATTTAAGATTTCGGCCAATTGACACCCCTGGTGTCGTCCCTGATTAGCCTGTGCGGACTGCACAGGCTAATCTTGGACGACACTTTACGCACATGCATTTTGCCCAGTTTTCTCAGAACACGACACATATAAGGATCAGTGGAGTCAAGTGATGTTCATCACTACTGCTACATTCTCTATTTCTATGCTGTTGTACTGGGTCAGAAAAAAGTCGACAAGTGACAGGGCTGTTTTTGTTCCCATCTTTGTGAAGCAGCCTTAGCGCCCTCATTTTGTGAAAAATTAGTCGCAAACGTATCAAATTGTTAAAAATGATTTGCAAACTGTTCAAAATTGTGAAAAAATGAGTCACAAACTTTTTAAACTTATGAAAATTTGAGTCGCAGTTTTCTAATTTTTTTTTTAAACAGCCATTCTTAAAGAATTAAAAATAGCCCTTAGTGATATATTTTAGTCTTATTTTTTCAGGAAAAAGTTGACCAGGCAGATGACTTTGTGGGCGTCTTGGCAAAGGTGGAGGCCTGGTTCTTGCAGCATGGCCTCGGCAGGGAGAAGACTTTCGCTGTGCTCACGGATGGGTAATGTTACTGGAACTACAGTGCTTGTACATCCTTGCAAACAAAGTAGATGTGGTTATACCTTATTCACCATGGACTTTGGTCCGTCTGTCTGTCTGGCCATCTTATAAATTTAAACCAATTATGTACTCCTACACTTTTTAAGACACAACATCGAAATATTCATGAATTTTTCCATTCATGAATGATAATGAAAATGAGCCTTTCAGTTTGTATTATCCTACATTAAAAATTGCTAACGTTACGCCTCTTTTTCATCTTATAATTTCCACGACTTGAGTTTTACACCTTTTTACAGATTATGACTTATGGTTATTCCACTCTACAGTGGCAAGTTTTTATTGAACATTTTTTTTGGAAAACAAATTGAACAAGAGTGCCAACTGTCACAAGATACCCCGGTTATCCTTAAAATGCACTAAGTGACCCCATGACCTAGTTTTTGACTCGGCATGACCCATATTACAACTTGACCTAGATATTGTCTAGATACAACTTCTGACCAAGTTTGGTAAAGATCGGATGAAAACTTTTTGAATTAGAGAGCGGACACTGCTGTGGACGCCGCAGCCAACCAAGGGTGAAACTATAATTCGTCCCGTTTTGAAAAAATGGGCGTATAATAGCATTTATTCACAAAATATTAAAATGCATTTTTGAATAGGCATTTGCAAAATAAAATGTTACACTCAAATAGAATGATTAGTTTGTTATGTATCAATTATATTCTGATGTTATTAAGAATGTGTAAGGAAAAAATGTATGAACGTCTGCATATTTACAACATTTGTCCTGAATGTTTCATTTCTCTCACAATAATCAACATTGTGTTCATCACCTATGACCAGAAATCAAAGTTAAAGGCCCAAACAAAGGTCAGATGTTACCATAATCTTACTTACTTACACATGAAAACAAGGTGTAGTTCACAATTATTTTGTCCCAAGGTCACATATCAAGATGTGTTGCATGCGAAAACCAGCCAGCAAGGTTTAAGCTAACAGTCACAAATGGAGATCATATGCAAAGAGAAAATTGAGTTTCATTTGGTGCAAATATTCATACAATATTTTACGATGTTCTAATGTTGACATGCATGTTAAGAGACCCCCTGGGTCTTGTTCTGGTTCATGTTTAGATTCTTATGAAGCTATTCACTGTCCTAGGTCCTGAGATATGTTCAGTTTAAGATTCTTATGAAGCTATTCACTGCCCCAGGTCCTGAGATATGTTCAGTTTAAGATTCTTATGAAGCTATTCACTGCCCCAGGTCCTGAGATATGTTTAGTTTAAGATTTTTATGCAGCTATTCACTGTCCCAGGTCCTGAGATATGTTCAGTTTAAGATTTTTATGCAGCTATTCATGTTCACAGGTCCTGAGATATGTTCAGTTTAAGATTCTTATGAAGCTATTCACTGTCCCAGGTCCTGAGATATGTTCAGTTTAAGATTCTTATGCAGCTATTTATGTTCACAGGTCCTGAGATATGTTCAGTTTTAGATTCTTATGCAGCTATTAATGTTCAATATCCCTGAGATATGTTCAGTTTTAGACTTTTATTAAGCTATTCATGTTCAAAGGCCCTGAGATATGTTCAGTTTTAGATTCTTATTAAGCTATTAATGTTCACAGGCCCTAGGATATGTTGCGTTTTAGATTCTTATGAAGCTATTCATGTTCACAGACCCTGAGATATGTTCAGTTATCAAGCTATTCATGTGCACAGTCCTCAGACATGTTCAGCTTCATGTTCTAATGATGCTATTCATGTTCAGTTTCAAGTTCTAATGATGCTATTCATGTTCAGTTTCAAGTTCTAATGTTTTTCATGATCACAGGCCCTGGGACATGTTCAGGTTCATGTTCTACCAGTGTCAGGAGAGCGGTATAGAGATGCCTTCATGGTCTAAGGTCTGGATCAACATTCGCAAGTCCTACTGCAATTTCTACCACTGCGGCCGCGGTGGTATAGAGATTATGCTTCACAATCTGGGTATGGACCCGCTCACACTTGCACAATATTTGTCCTACAGTATCTGGGTATGGACCCGCTGACACTTGCACAATATTTGTCCTTCAGTATACCGCAAAAATACTATTGTATAGTAAATAATATAGTAATATCTTTTGTGGATTATTAATCAAAATGTTGTGTTTTTATGCCCCCGGTAGGGTGGCATCTAGCACTTGAACTGTCCGTCAGTCTGTCCGTCTGTCTGTCCGTCCGAAAACTTTAACATTGGTCATTACTTTTGCAATATTAAAGATAGCATTGATATTTAGCATGCATATGTATATCATGGAGATGCACATTTTGAGTGGTGAAAGGTAAGGTCAAGGTCATCCTTCATGGTCAAAGGTAAAAAAAATCAAAGCGGCGCAGTAGGGGGCATTGTCTTTCTGACAAACACATCTCTTGTTTTTGCCTGTTTTCATAGGGGGATAGGAGCATGGGCATATGAATTAATCTTTTAAGCAATTTTTGATAAAGTTTTCATCATATGTTGATAAAACATGAGAAACCATGGCATTTTCGTTATGGCGTGGTACAAATTGTCAATCTATAAATAAATTGTCTATTTAATATCATGTTAAAGATGAAATAATCAATATGTTGGAAAGCTTTGCAACCTGTTTGAAAACGAGTCATAAATTTGATGTATCTTATTTTATTTGGCTTTTTAATGGAAGCAACCATAGCATGACAGATTTTTTATTTTTGCCAATGGATTTTATTACTAATAACCTTAATAATCATTTATGCAAGGACACATTCTAGTTACATGAATTAAAAAAATGGTCGTAGATGACCCTAATTTAAAAGTACTTATAAATGTATGACTCCAGTTGAAGAAAGAAGTTTTAATAATAATAAATATGCTTTTAACCAAACACTGCTTAATACATTGATTTCAATGGTCCATATGGTCCTGTCACCTGTGTCTCACGTCAGACTTGGATACTCAATATAAAGCTGGCTGTCAGTCGCCTTTAACCAATTTATGCCTAGTGGACCCTCCCATCCTTCTAAATTGGATCAATTTATTTCCAAAATTAAAGATGTCTAGTATATTCATTTCTATATTTAGAATATTTCTCATAGAAATTCCTTTAAGCAAACAGTGAAGACCCTGATGAGACGCCGCATCATGCGGCGTCTCATCTGGGTCTACACTGTTTGCCAAGGCCTTTTTTCTAGACGCTAGGCATAAATGGGTTAAGCATAAGAGTTAATTGGTATTTTACAACTTTCTCTTTTTGACCTGTGAAAACAGCACAAAAACAAAATTATTCAAAAGTGTGATTACACATTTAGCGATTATAGTGGAGAATATTTGATCGATGTTAACAATACATGTTTATCTTAGTTTATCTTTATGTAAGTGTTTCCTTATTGATGACAATATATGTGGATGTTTTCTTTTAGTTTTTAGCTCATCTATTTTTTGAAAAAAAATTATGAGCTATTGTCATGACCTTGGCGTCGGCGTTGGCGTCGGCGTCCGGTTAAGTTTTGCGTTTAGGTACACTTTTCACATAAAGTATCAATGCTATTGCATTCAAACTTGGTACACTTACTTACTATCATGAGGGGACTGGGCAGGCAAAGTTAGATAATTCTGGCTTGCATTTTGACAGAANCATTTTAGCTAAAATTGCCATAACTTCTTTATTAATGATCAGATTTGATTCATACTTTTACAAATAGATGAGCGGTCTGCACCCGCTAGGCGGTGCTCTTGTTTTTTTTATAACATGTACAATTTATTTCATTCAAATGTTTCTGGTTGTTATTGAGTTTCATTTTTAAACTATTAATTAGAAAATATTATTTATGGATGCATGTGCGACAATTTTGAAAAATTTGAACTGAAATGCAAAAAACAAAGTGTCTCCTAGACCAGATAATGCAAAGAAATTCGTATACATCTTGCAAATATTCAAATACTGATTATTGTATTGAATGCCATCCCTTATAAATAATGATCAAATATCAAAGCCAAATTTGACTATCTTCCCATTCATCCTATGAATTACAATCGTGGCCCTTAATAATTATTTATAAGAAATTTGCTGGTATGCTGATATGCAGATTACATCCCCTTGAATGTGTATCATTTTTCATAAATATTCACCGAACAATATATAAATTTTATTCTCCTGCAAACGAAATATAAGAAGGGTTGTATTTGAGTATCTCTGTCCATTGGTTGTTTGTTCAGCTCTTGTTAAATGTTTGTTGAGGGCACTTCTTCCTTATTTTCCAAGCAATTAAATTGCAACTTGAAATTTGCATCATGTATTGTTAAGCCAGCTGCATCACAGCTTCTGCTGTAGGTAAAGCTTGCCGTCAAACATGTCAGTAGTAACCTTGCTAAAAAAGACAAGAAGAAGAAAAGGGGGTTTAATGCATGTGGGTAAAGTGTCGTCCCAGATAAGCCTGTGCAGTCCGCTTTTATGTTTGAATGATGTCTCCTCTTAGCAAAAATCAAGTTTAGGCGGAAAGTGTCGTCACTGTTTAGCCTGTGGGGACTCCACCTGCTCATCTGGGACGACACTTAACGAAACCCCCTTTTCACAGAGCCAGGCTCAAATGAGTTGCGTTCTGAAAAAACTGGGCATAATGCATGTGCGTACAGTGTCGTCCCAGATTAGCCTGTGCATTCCGCACAGTTTAATCAGGGACAACACTTTCCGCCTAAACTAGATTTTCGCTAAGAAGAGACATCATTTAAACTCTCATAAAAGCGGAAATTGTCGTCCCTGATTAGCCTGTGCGGACTGCGCAGGCTAATCTGGGATGACAATTTATGCACAAGCATTATGCCCAGTTTTCTCAGAACACAACACAAATGTATTTTTTAACTACATGTAGCTGCATCTCAGCTTTTGCTCTGAATAAAGCTTGCTATCAAACAGTTGTCAATAATAACCTAAATTGCTACTTGTGTAAATCTTTTAAATATGATTTTTACCTGCTAGTTTCCCCTATCATTCAACAGGTTTTGTTACGCTTCTAGATTGGTTTTGTACATATATATATATTGATTTTGTACTGCTTTACTGTGTTTTCATGTACACAAGAGAGACGTTAATAACCTATTCTGTCTGTCTTCAACAGGTATGAAATTCGAAGGCTCACCGCACAGTGGAATTGACGATGCAGTGAACATAGCAAGAATAGCCATCAAGATGCTGTCAGACGGCTGCTGCCTCTCTCTCAACGAGCAGATTCAGGTCAAGGTCGACCCTCGAGACTCGAAACGTGAGGCCCGCTACGTGGTGTATCATGAACCTCGCAAATACCGCGCTGCCGGAGACTCTGATGAAGATAGTGGGGAAGAAGCTGTGGAGGAAATAGACCATGATTATGGTGGGGAGGACTCAGGGGAGTTGAATCATGAGATGGAGAGGTTACACATTGATATGAGGGATGTGGACGATGGCGTGGACGATCTGCTGAGTTACTACAAGCTGCAGAAGTCATGAGATTGTATATAACAAGTGAGCCTCGCTCTGTGAAAAAAGGGTTAGATGCATGTGCGTAAAGTCCGCACAGGCTGATCTGGGACAACACTTGCCGCTTTTATTGTATTTTTTGTGTAAAGGAAGACTCTTCTTGACAAAAATCCAGTTTACGTGGAAAGTGTTGTCCCTGATTAGCCTGTGCTGACTGAGGAATTTGATTCGGTCATTTTTCCGATGTGTTGGTGTTAAATTTGTGCAACGGTTAACTGGCACAATCAACGAAAATTATTTTTTTACGAATAATAATGAGTTTTCAGTATGTCCAGTCTAGAAGAAATATTGAAAGAGCAAGGCTAACTCTTTTGAGCCTCACATGCCATGTATCACCTCTTATAAGATCGTTATTCAATTACAACAATCTGTTGATGTTAATTTTTGAATGTCGTTAACATATGGAATTTAAGTACCGGTGATTTAAAAAAAAAACATTACAAGATTTGGTTGGAGATATCACTTCAATGACTTAAGTGATTACTTTTCTCATCAACTGAAAAAAAAACAATGAATTATTGCATTTTAAGATCTTGCCTATGAATTCAGCAATTGTTTCTATAGTATTTCAATAGTATTTCATTTTAATTATTGCAAATATGTTGTTGCAAGATTTTGGCTATGGATTTGTCTTGTTTTTTACATATCTTTTCTCTTATAGCCTGGTCTTCTATCAAAGAAACATTTGTAATAATTATTTTGGCTATGCATTTAGGGTTTTTTTACCTTATACTAGTTATATACTATCTGCAGCATGGCTTGTGGCTACAGTCCTACAAATGTTTATAATAATTCTAAAATAGTAAGATTTTTATCCAATGCCAAAGGTAGAGGGATATTTGTGTTGGCGTTGTCCATCCGTCCTTCCGTCTGTTGGTCTGTCAAGAAACACTTTTGTATCCGGAGCTATATCTTTAAACTGCTAGTGCTGATTTTATTGAAACTTGGTATGTGTTTATATATGGATAAGAAGATGATGCACATTAAATGTTGAGGCAATCCATTTGCAAATAACAGAGTTATGGCCCTTTTTGACTTAAAAAATAAGCACACTTTTGTGTCTGGAGCCACAGCAGGGAATGGCTTGCGCATATTTCATTGAAACTTAGTATGTATATACATGTATAGATAAGAGGACGATGCACATCAAAAAGCGACGCAAACCATTTGTTAATACAGGAGTTATGGCCCTTTTTGACTTGAAAATACCATTTTTATATAGGATTTTTCCTGTCTTGAGATGTATCTCCCAAAACATATGAGCCACAGCCATGAAACTTACCACAGCTGTTCTCAAACATCTGGGGCTGAGTACCTATAAGACCCATAACCCTAGAGGCAAGGTCAAGGTCACACTTTGAGGTCAAAGATAATAAATATGATAAATAATTCACAAATTTGCCATAACTTCACTATTAACCAAGGGATTCTGTAATAACTCTCTACAGTTGTTCTCCTTTATCTGGCTGTGTGTCACAGATAAGACTAAGGTCTCTATTGTCAAGGTCACTCACTGAGGTCAAATGTTGCAGATGTTGATTAAGAATGCCTTATTTTGTTAGGATTCTACAATACAACAAGGTTCTTAATCATCTTGGGCTGAGTCACATGCAAGACCCATAACCCTAGAAGGCAGGTCAAGGTCACACATTAAGGACTGTCAAAGATCACAAATTGTATAAATAAGTCATAATGTACACACACCACCCTTACATATTGCATACATGATGCAAAAGACCATGTTGCTTTCAAATAATGTGTTTGTTTTCTGGATGGCAACATGCTGCTGTCTAATGAGCAATTAAATGTTGTTTCCCATGGGGATTTTTTTTACTGATCTGATGTTTAATTATTAAACACTTTAAAAATGAAATAGACAAGTAGTGTACCTGCATTAAGCATTTCTTCCGTAAAATTCATTAATGAGAACAAAAATATAATGCTATGGACTGACATAAGCATGGATATATTTTCCAACATTGAAATACAATTTTAAAGTAATAACTTAATTGTGGTGTTGGCTATTATGCAAATGTAAAATGTCCTCTAAATTAATCTGGTTTCTAAATGGACCTAAATAATGGCCCTCCACAGTGGAAATATAGATAGTTGCAGATGAAATTGGTTTGTTTCTTATTCTTATCCAATACATAGACTGTTTTGTTTATGAGGGGCATACGAGGAAACAGTATATGCATTGGTAATCTAACTACATGTAAATCTCATATAACACCCCTGTAGAATCTACGCTATGCAAAATGTACAATCCACCACAACCCTAGCAACATTTTTAATGTTTTACCACATATTTTAGGTACACCATGGTCAATACAGACCACTTATGTTTGTTCCAAATATTTTGGCAAGAATAGATGCATGTATAACACAGGCTGTCCGGCAAGCGCAGTGGTTGGTACACACACTTCTCACCTATGAGACCCGGGTTCTAAACCTGTCACCATACCGGACAGATGGGGTTTCCTCTGGGTACTCTGTTTCCATGCACATCATAAGATCACACCAAAATTGAAAACCTTTCAGTAATAAGAGTTGTGAGTCTAGTAAGTTTATGAGGAAGGAATGCGGGGACACATTCTGTGTCCTAACATAATGCATCCATAGGCACTGAGGGACCTCATAAGCTTTGAAATACACACCCACGCATGTATAACACAGTTTATCACATCTAAAATTGCAAGTTCAAAATAGTATAAATTAAGATAACGAAACAATTCCCATTTGCTGTATTAAAGTTTAAAAGTTAGGGTTTGGAGTAGTATAAAATTTTTGTTGGGTTTTCATTTACAACGGCATATATTCTGTAATTTTAGTCTGTAGCAGATCAGATCATAATAGTAATTAGCCTCGCTTTGTGAAAATGGGGTTAAATGCATGTGTGTAAAGATTCGTCCCAGATTAGCCTGTGCAGTCTGCACTGGCTAATCAGGGACAATACTTTCCGCTTGTATTTTTTGTTTAAAGTAAGTCTCTTCTTAGTGAAAATCCAGTTTAGGCGGAAAGTGTCATCCCTGATTTGCCTGTGCAGACTGCACAGGCTAATCTGGGACGACACTACGCGTATGCATTAAACAGCCTTTACACAGAGCGAGGCTCTAGTATCATAGCGTCATTTGTGTGATAAGCTGTTTTCTATACATCAGGGAGCATTTATCTGTGCATCTATATCACCATGGTAACACATTTATCTGTGTATCTATATCACCATGGTAACACATTTAACTGTGTATCTATATCACCATGGTAACGCATAATTGAATCATCTTGTCAGTGTTTACCCAAGGTCTAATCTTGTTTATGTACTGCTTTGTTTTGTAGATATTTTGTTTTAACCCATTTATGCCTAGTGGACTCTCCCATCCTTCTAAATTGGATCAATTTATTTTTGAAAATTAGGGATGTCTAGTATATTTATTTCTATATTTAGAATATTTCCTACATACAAATTTCTTTAAGCAAACAGTGCAGACCCTGATGAGACGCCGCATCATGCGGCGTCTCATCTGGGTCTACGCTGTTTGCCAAGGCCTTTTTTCTAGACCCTAGGCATAACTTGGTTAAGAAGATCAAACAAAGTTGTTGACAGAGTTTATAAGCCATTGATTTCTTGTTAAAAATAATATGTATCGGTGTAACAATAATAAAAAGCACAGTCTAAATTTTATCAAATTTAGTCTGTAAATGAAATATTGTTTTGTTTACTTCTTTTGTCACGTGATATATATGAGACGCATCGTAGGAATAAGGTTTGTATTTCTGTCCGCTTATGAGACCATGAAAGCTTGCGTCGTGACTCTATTGCGCATAGGGTAGCTCCAGACCAGACTGGGCGAAATGCGCGGGCTGGTGTGGAGTTAGATTGCTGTATATGGCATAAGATCCATTTTTGCTTGGCGCGGCTCATATTTGTTTATGAAAACGGTTGAGCTGTACCAGATGTTTCAATGAGAGGATGAACATTTGGTGTCAAACAAATGAGCCTTGCTCTGTGAAAAGGGGGTTTAATGCATGTGCGTCAAGTGTCGTCCCAAAAGAGGAGATTCAATTGAATAAAAAAATACCATGAAAGCGGAAGTGCAATCGCTGATTAGCCTGTGCGGACTGCTGCTGCTAATCTGGGACGACACTTTACGCACGTGCATTAAACCCCCTTTTCGCAGAGCGCGTCTCAAATACATTGTTTATCTGTAGTACCGATGTTGTCGCATATGCAAGATTACATTTAACAATAGTCAAATATCTTTTACTAACGTATCTGATTATCCTAGAAATTCGTTTCATACCCACGCGGACAAATCGGCGAACTCGTGCTTCCCCCCTCAGGTAGCATACAAAAGATATTGGGCGTATGTTAAGTTATATTGCGCACAGGGCTGGTCAATAAAGTTAGAACATAAATCTTGAAAACAAATCTTAGTAATTGACTTGATAAGAACATCACACATTACTCAAACGCTTAGGAGAAACCATCATTTACCGGTTCAACTACATGTGTATGTAAGAAATTTAATATATGTGTTTTAAATGTACGGCTATATGGTACATGTATATGGCTAATTTAATGAAAAAATAATATACAAGTAATAAAAAAAGATAATCGGCGTTGAAATTGGTATTGTTGTCGTAAATATATACACAACTGCCGGACGAAGAAGCTTGTTTTAATATCTCTTCCGATTCCCGAACTGCCTCCCTAATAACGAGGCATCTCGAACACTAGAGTTTTCGCAAACCATGACCAATATGAAATCTATTTGAAATTCACTCAATCCTTACAAATAGTTATACCGTTAATACATTTCAACGTATTACAACAAGTAGGTCACCAAATTTTACCTTTAGAAAGTTGTTTAGTATAATAAGCGCTTGAATAACGTGTACTGAAGAAATTATTGTAAAGTGCAATTATTAATAAGTCTTAATAGTTAAACAATTAAACTATTAATTAGCATAAACAGTAAATTCATAACTTTTTATTTCCACTTTAAAACAAGTTCTGTATCCATTATTTCTATTAACGCTTATAAATCCGTTTGCATTATGGAAGGAGTTTTTAACACTATGGGAATACGTAATATAAGCTAGCCCTTTGCATGCTGGGAAATTTGTCGTCTGCTAAAATGTCGTCTGCTAAATTTCTAAAATTAGCATTTTCTTCGGGGTTTTTTTCCAAAGAATACTATCAGAATAGCAAACAGTTTGGATCCTGATGAGACGCAACTTTCTGTGGCGTCTCATCTTGATCCATACTGTTTGCAAAGGCCTTCAAAATTCGGTTCCAGCACTGAAAGAGCTAGACTAGATTCCGCAATCATCTTGTGGCCTATGTATTTGACAAAAAGTATACAGGCATCTACCATTTAAGCCTCTCTGTAGAAAAGGGGGTTTAATGCATGAGCGTAAAGGGTCGTCATCAATTAGCCTGTGCAGTCCGCACAGGCTAATCAGGGACGACACTTTCCGCTTACATTTGTATATTGTATTTTTCGTTTAAATTAAGACTCTTCTTGACGAAAATCCAGTTTAGGCGGAGAGTGTCATCCCTAATTAGCCTGTGCGGACTGCACTGGCTATTCGTGGACGACACTTTACGCACATGCATTAAACCCCGTTTTCCCAGAGCGCGAATCATTTATATTTTTGTCATTTTCACAATGCCTATTCAGCGGCTTATAAAGCCTATTTAGCAAGTTTGGTACATAGGTTGAAAAATACTTCCTTCTTAGCCTATTTAGCAGTCTTTTCAGCTTTTTTTGCCTATTTAGTAGGTTAAATACATAGGATGAAACATAATCCTCTTAAGCTTTTAAAGCCTATTTAGCAAGTTTATTAAATATGTTGAAGCATACGTAATCTTTTCAGGTCAGTAAATCGTCAATCGGAATACACAATGGGTTATCGATAAAAGTCGTATAATGATAACACAGTATTTCAATCAAGATATAAAATAACACCAACATTTATCGTTGTTGACCTGCTGTTTTACAATACATCGAGCTTGTATCACTTCTCGAGAAATGAATGAATGAAAACCTATCGGTAAATGCTACTAATTTTGTTGTGAGAAAAAAACTATCGAAATAGTATAGCGTGTTATGATAAGAGAAAAATCGTTTAATGATCGAATTATTGGGGGCATGAATAAAATATACGTATTCATCATAGATATTGCAATTCGGAAGCCAGTTTGACCTAGTTTGTGGGTGTTGCTATTCTCCTGCGACATCCGGCAAAAACATACGCAGGTGTTACTCAGCAACATAAATATTTTGTGTCGTGTTCTGAGAAAACTGGGCATAATGCTTGTGCCTAAATTGTCATTCCAGTTTAGCCTGTGCAGTTCGCACAGGCTAATCAGGGACGACAATTTCCGCTTTTATGGAATTTTTCGTTTAAATGATGTCTCTTCTTAGCATAAATCCAGTTTAGGCGGAAAGTGTCGTCCCAGATTAGCCTGTTCGGACTGCACAGGCTCATATGGGAGGACACTTTACGCACATGCATTATGCCCAGTTTTCTCAGAACACGACACTTATAGTCAAACATTACCGCTCTCCAACGTCATTGACCCTAAGAAATAAGCCACATTCTTTAAGGTTATTTCATACAAATCATTTAGGATGATTAGGAAATTATGCATCGTAAATAATTTAATGCTTCCGATTGACCGGTTTCACCGTACAACTCAACAAGTCCATATAAACGGACTCCCAGAGCCTTTAATAATTTTTGCTGTGACGGCTCTGCAGCCCTTTGATTTAAAAATATTTAATGTAAGATTTGCATTACTGGTATCTTGTACCTCGTCATTCGCAATAAATGTTTTATTGGCAGTAAACAGAGCCATGCAATCTAGTCATATACAAAACAAATATCGGGGTTGATCCGCCATGCAAACGAAGTACCCCACCATATGGTCAATATTATAAATGCATATTTATTGTTCCCTGTTGATTTCGTATTGCTCATATTCAATTACTTTAGCCCATCGATATTCAGAAGAAGCTAAAGCCATTCAATAAGAGCAATACGTAATCATCAGGGTACAATAAATTAACATCTATAATCCCATCAATGGCCCGAAAAAGATTGCCTTATTAGCTAAATCACGTTCTAGAGAACACTAATTATGATGTCATGTTTTAAGTTAATAGTAACTTAATACACTTGTACGCCGCTATGTTCAAGCCAAGTAAAGACGTTTATGCATGGATGTTGCTGGGTTCGTAAAATTGTGCTAGAAAAATAATACCACGATGGAGAGAAAATGGTTAATATCTTTTCTCGTTTTTTTCATTATACTGATCGGATTCACTTTAGTGTTTGCTGTTGATTTCTGGCTTTACCGTCGGCGCAAAAAGCTCGCAAGAATGAACAGGCAACGTCATCACGCCAGCGACGACGACGACGTAATCTGCGACGTAAGTAAAGCGTCACAGGAGATATATAACACCAGCAACGACGACGACGTAAACTGCAACGGCAGTAAAACGTCACATGAGATATACAACACCAGCAATGACGACGACGTAAACGGCAACGGCAGTAAAACGTTACATGAGATATGCAACACCAGCAATACAGTGAACACTCCTGATGGTTCTGTGATACACACCGTTGAAGTAAAATCTAACGACGCCGTCTTCGATATACCGAATAATTATTCCATTCCAGAAAATAACGAAGATGATCTTGATCAGCAAAAGCAGTTCAAAAACCAACGTAAGAACGTACAGTTGCCCCAAATTCCACCCAGGCGGTTCTCGCTTACCGGAATTCCGGAGGACGATCCGTGGTCGGTCCCACAGCCGGCATCGACAAGATCTACTGGCCTAAACTCCTCTGGTTCCAAACGCAACAGTTTTGGAACCCATCGGCTGAAGATTGGTATGATCGATACGTTCCAAAATGCGCACTAGAGCATGTATAAACACTGGGCATGATGAAATACAAAGTGCGTGAAGTTGGCTCGCCGTTCGACGTTCGACATTAGCACAACATTCAAATTACCGAATGTTGTGCTGGCACGGCATTCCAACTAGACATTCAGCTCGACAATGAAACCGAATGTTGTGCTGGCACGGCATTCCAGCTCGTCATTCAGCTTGACATTCAAACCGAATGTTGTGCTGGCACGGCATTCCAGCTCGTCATTCAGCTCAACATTCGGATATAGTGTTGTACAATTATTTGTGAATGTCTAGCTGGCACGGCATTCCAGCTCGTCATTCAGCTCGACATTCGGATATAGTGTTGTACAATTATTTTTGAATGTTGAGCTGGCACGGCATTCCAGCTCGTCATTCAGCTCGACATTCGGATATAGTGTTGTACAATTATTTTTGAATGTTGAGCTGGCACGGCATTCCAGCTCGTCATTCAGCTCGACATTCGGATATAGTGTTGTACAATTATTTTTGAATGTTGAGCTGGCACGGCATTCCAGCTCGTCATTCAGCTCGACATTCGGATATAGTGTTGTACAATTATTTTTGAATGTTGAGCTGGCACGGCATTCCAGCTCGTCATTCAGCTCGACATTCGGATATAGTGTTGTACAATTATTTTTGAATGTTGAGCTGGCACGGCATTCCAGCTCGTCATTCAGCTCGACATTCGGATATAGTGTTGTACAATTATTTTTGAATGTTGAGCTGGCACGGCATTCCAGCTCGTCATTCAGCTCGACATTCGGATATAGTGTTGTACAATTATTTTTGAATGTTGAGCTGGCACGGCATTCCAGCTCGTCATTCAGCTCGACATTCGGATATAGTGTTGTACAATTATTTTTGAATGTTGAGCTGGCACGGCATTCCAGCTCGTCATTCAGCTCGACATTCGGATATAGTGTTGTACAATTATTTTTGAATGTTGAGCTGGCACGGCATTCCAGCTCGTCATTCAGCTCGACATTCGGATATAGTGTTGTACAATTATTTTTGAATGTTGAGCTGGCACGGCATTCCAGCTCGTCATTCAGCTCGACATTCGGATATAGTGTTGTACAATTATTTTTGAATGTTGAGCTGGCACGGCATTCCAGCTCGTCATTCAGCTCGACATTCGGATATAGTGTTGTACAATTATTTTTGAATGTTGAGCTGGCACGGCATTCCAGCTCGTCATTCAGCTCGACATTCGGATATAGTGTTGTACAATTATTTTTGAATGTTGTGCTGGCACGGCATTCCAGCTCGTCATTCAGCTCGACATTCGGATATAGTGTTGTACAATTATTTTTGAATGTTGTGCTGGCACGGCATTCCAGCTCGTCATTCAGCTCGACATTCGGATAGAGTGTTGTACAATGATTTTTGAATGTCGAGCTGGCACGGCATTCCAGCTCGTCATTCAGCTCGACATTCGGATATAGTGTTGTACAATTATTTTTGAATGTTGAGCTGGCACGGCATTCCAGCTCGTCATTCAGCTCGACATTCGGATATAGTGTTGTACAATTATTTTTGAATGTTGTGCTGGCACGGCATTCCAGCTCGTCATTCAGCTCGACATTCGGATATAGTGTTGTACAATTATTTTTGAATGTTGTGCTGGCACGGCATTCCAGCTCGTCATTCAGCTCGACATTCGGATATAGTGTTGTACAATTATTTTTGAATGTTGTGCTGGCACGGCATTCCAGCTCGTCATTCAGCTCGACATTCGGATATAGTGTTGTACAATTATTTTTGAATGTTGTGCTGGCACGGCATTCCAGCTCGTCATTCAGCTCGACATTCGGATATAGTGTTGTACAATTATTTTTGAATGTTGTGCTGGCACGGCATTCCAGCTCGTCATTCAGCTCGACATTCGGATATAGTGTTGTACAATTATTTTTGAATGTTGTGCTGGCACGGCATTCCAGCTCGTCATTCAGCTCGACATTCGGATACAGTGTTGTACACTGATTTTTGAATGTCGAGCTGGCACGGCATTCCAGCTCGTCATTCAGCTCGACATTCGGATATAGTGTTGTACAATTATTTTTGAATGTTTAGCTGGCACGGCATTCCAGCTCGTCATTCAGCTCGACATTCGGATATAGTGTTGTACAATTATTTTTGAATGTTGAGCTGGCACGGCATTCCAGCTCGTCATTCAGCTCGACATTCGGATATAGTGTTGTACAATTATTTTTGAATGTTGAGCTGGCACGGCATTCCAGCTCGTCATTCAGCTCGACATTCGGATATAGTGTTGTACAATTATTTTTGAATGTTGAGCTGGCACGGCATTCCAGCTCGTCATTCAGCTCGACATTCGGATATAGTGTTGTACAATTATTTTTGAATGTTGTGCTGGCACGGCATTCCAGCTCATCATTCAGCTCGACATTCGGAGATAAAGTTGTTCACTTATTTTTGAATGTCGAGCTGGCACGGCATTCCAGCTCGTCATTCAGCTCGATATTCGGATAGAGTGTTGTACAATTATTTTTGAATGTTGTGCTGGCACGGCATTCTAACTCGTCATTCAGCTCGACATTCAAAAATAATTGTACAACACTATATCCGAACGTCGTGCTGAATGACGAGCTGGAATGCCGTGCCAGCTAGACATTCAAAAATAATTATACAACACTATATCCGAATGTTGAGCTGAATGACGAGCTGGAATGCCGTGCCAGCACAACATTCGGTTTGAATATCGAGCTGAATGACGAGCTGGAATGCCGTGCCAGCACAACATTCTGTTTCATTGTCGAGCTGAATGTCGAGCTGGAATGCCGTGCCAGCACAACATTCGGTTTGAATGTCGAGCTGAATGTCTAGCTGGAATGCCGTGCCAGCACAACATTCGGTAATTTGAATGTTGTGCTAATGTCGAACGGCGAGCCAACTTCACGCACTTTGGAATACAAGTGATTGGTGTTGTTTAGTCCTTAATATAACTTTAGGTTGTGTATATAGATCAAGTATAAAAACAATATAATTGAATATGCTATAAGGAGTGTTCAGTTGTTACTGTTTGTGGAAGGGATGTATAGTAGTGTTTTTGTTTACACGTGAATATGAAGTAAACTGTTTCCCATTTCTTTGTGGACATTTTGGTGGGCGTAACGCTCTACGGTGATGACTTATATCCAAGAAAACACGCGACCCTCATGCCGTCGCCTCGTGTCAAAGACTGAGAGAATATAGACTTACACTCCTACGAGCGTGTGGCATTCTTTCAATACTAATCCATATTATATGGTGACATTATTGCTATAAGCGGCAAACACCCTTGATGACGAGACAACCAGGAGTATAATTATGTTACTTCATTCATATGTGTATTATGTAAAAGTAACTGTAATGTGTTTAACAAATAGACGTTTTATTGATCTCTGTATACATACCGATTATATTCAGATGTAAATTATGGTTAATGTAAATAGTACTTAACTCTATGTTTTTATATGCTAATGTATATTTGCTTTATATTGTATGCATCTTAAATCACTTAAAAGTGGAAATAAAGTGTATATACAATTGTATATATATNGGACGACACTTTACGCACATGCATTTTGTCCAGTTTTCTCAGAACGCGACACATTTCTCTGGTGGTAATTGTTGATTGATCATCGCATCGAACACTTCTTGGTTTCCATTTTGATGTTACACTCAGTCACTTCCAGACTACGTATGCGTTTTTGTTCACATTTTGTCTACAAGTAACCGTTGAATTGCAGTTGTTTTCCTTTGAGAGCGTATGTCCATCAGCATGTTACACTACAAATCTATGGCTTTTTGTTTGTTTCTTTCGTGTAGAATTGTCCTAGCCCACTGGAATTCGAGCATCTCCCCCAAGTTCGCTTCTAAAGTAATTGAGATCACTTTCAAAGGAGTCCCCAAATTGTCTCCCTTTGACATTTTCACAATGGAGCGACATTATTTGAAGTCTTGGTAGTTTTACATATGTTGATTTATCATCTGTTTACACCCACATTTTTTTTATATAGAACTCTTCTTGTAATTTGATCTGGTTTGGAAAAGCTTTTGCTCAAAACTGTCATCAATCTTTTGTACTTTCAACTCTTTTCATTCTTTGCTTCAGAAGCTGAAGATCACAAATAAGCCCCGTACCTCTATCATGCAACGTGGCATCTTCTTTTAAGACGGCATCCGTCAACTCGGAGTCAGTATCCCCGAGTGTCTCTGCTAGTTTGTCTGCAGCTTTTCACTGCATTAGTTCACACATTTCTGATCTCATGGATTAATTTACACATTTACTGATCGCATGCATTAGTTCACACATTTACTGATCTCATCGAGGGGTGAAAGCGAAACAGCTCTGAGCGACATTTTTTCACAAAATGACTTTTTTGTATATTTTGTATCGCAACATCCATGCCCATCATGTATTAAAATATCTTAGTTCCAGGCAATCAAATAAAAAGTAAAATTGAAATTTGTCCTAAAGCTCTAAGTGAAATTTAATTATTTGTTTAGTGCGAAAAGGCTCTATGTTCAGTAAAGTGCTACTTAGAGCTCTTTCGCCTTCAGGTTATTGATGTTAAAATAATTCTAAATGACATTTTTATCAATTATTGAGGAATATATTTACAATACATAATATATTTGTATTTGGAAAACCTCCTTAACAGATAATATTATGTAACTGATGAAAAATAAGAAAAAATATTGATAAAATTATGCACTTAGAGACCTTTTTCGCACTGAATTTTGGGTATTTTTTTTTCTTAATTATTTTGTTTTGTATAACATATTTGATAAACTTTTTGACAACATTAATATAAGGATTTTATGGCAATTTCAAATTGTCTTTTATACATACCTGTCTATACTTAAAACTATAAAGCTAATTGAAAAATTGAAACCTTAATTGCATAAAAGCTTGTTGAATTTGGAATGAATTTCAAGGAGATGTGATCCTTGTTTCGACCTCTTCCTAGTTCTGAATGTAAAACAATTTATTTTGTTACAAAACCAAGAAGAATAAACTCATTAAAGTGTGTTGTGTTTAGAATGTTAAGTTGTGTAATGGCAGGTATGTATGTTAATATACATACCTGGTAATGGTTAAATGCCAGAATTACCTTTATATATTTCTATTTTGCTCTCTCATAAAAAAAGCGTTCAGAATTATCTAGAACCTAGTTAGTTGTATACATAGACAGTGAAACATAACATTTCTCAATA
>VMBQ01003376.1:65984-102146 GCA_007657795.1 Dreissena rostriformis
CGGTAGATGGAACAGTTGAGTTGTTCAAACAGAAAGAAAGAACATTAAAGAAAACAAAAAGTGGACCTTCAAAATCAAGGAACACTATGAGTAAGATAGTGGCAGGTAAAGAAATATCCGAAGCAGTCTTGAAACAAATGGCAGATCATACTGATAATCAAAACAGGAATAAACCAAACCAAAATAAGAAAGCTGCCAGTAATGAGGCCCATAGATCATCTCCCAAGCCTGGGCCCTCTAATGTGAACACAATGCCATCTCCCAAGCATGGACCCTCTAATGTGAACACATTGTCAGACAGTGATGATGAACATGAAGATGAAAATGAAGAGGACTTGTGTTGCCAGTGCAAAAGATTTTCTCCTGAAGCTGTTAGGCACAGTGCTTCAATAATATTTGTCAAGTGGGCACAGTGTGACAATTCATCTTGTAACCACTGGGTACACCTGTCATTTTGTACTAAAATAAGAGTAATAAGAAGAGGGGCAACATTTTTGTGCCCATGTTGTGCAGCAGAAGAACAGAATAAACTTATCACTGAGTATGAATAAACTTGTTAAAATGAACTTATAATTATTTAAAATAATATTACTGTTTTATTTTGAATAAAATTCGTTCATAGAATCATTTTTTTAAGTTTGGTTGGCCTAATGCCTATTGCAAGCAAGTGATCTCCCTTTCCGGATGTGACCTCTCGGTACAAGGTCAACAACGCGCGAAGTGTATGTTATTACGGGTGTGTATGGAACTTTCGGCTGTGCGTGGTTAAACACGCTGTAAATGAACAATTTTAACGTGGATTTAATAAAAAATAAATAAATCTTTGAAGGTAAATCGTTTATTGCTGCATTGTTCGAATTAATTCAGATTTGTTTTCACTTGTTTCCTTAACCGCTCGATTCACGGTCCTTGGAGGATACTAGTATAAGCAAGACTCTGCATTTTAGGGACAACAATATGGAGGTGGAGGTGTTTAAAAGATCTAGTAACAAATAATATCATGTTTAAGCATTGAACGAATCCAAAAGGCAAAGCGTATTTCGGATTGTGTGTCATGCATAATTGTTAACTTCGATAGGAATAAAACAACTCGCTCCGACAGGATTACGAATTCGTAAATTGTGTTTTGAGTCAGAATGGTTAGCATGTGATACAAACGCTATCAACAAATAGTGAGGTTTAAAATACATTTCGATAAATGGATGGAAGAACAGAAAATGGAAAATGGACGTGAATATCATTGTAACTTACTTGTTATTAGGCTAGCATTGGATTAAAGTTGTCATTGAGGTAAATAAAACTGATTTTTTGTTTTGCTGTTGCATATTTGTTTTCTATTTCTAACAATAACAATATCACTTGATTTTGCATTTTCTTTAAATTTCTAACAATAAAAATAAATTAAATATCACATTCTCGATTCGTTTTTTTTATTTCCTCTCATATTTTCAATAGGAAAAATATTAAAAGTAGAAATACAATCTAAATATCGCCTGTGTGAATCGATTATTGTACATTCGGATACTTTTTCTCGGTAACGGCTTTTATCGTTATAAAACAATTACTTAGTGCACTTGTACTCAACTGTCCAATATGGAAAAAATACAGACTTTTTGGATCCAATACCGGAATATATTGGATGGTCACGTGGTACACACGAAGAATGCCCATTGGATGAATTTATTGGATATAGAATAATTATTATTATTTATTTTTGTTATTTTTTCATTGTGGATATAGCGCATAATACGTTAAATAGGCTGTATGTACGCCCCCTTCCCTGACGCCGACCCTAATTAAAACCTCGGACCGAAACTAGGTCAGCCCGAAAGGCAGCCGATGGGAGATCATCATGCACAAGGTCGTTTCCGGGGGATAACTTTTGTTTGTTTTTAAAGGGCCCTTAAAGGTGCATACCCACTCGCTGTGGATATAACTCACAATATTCTAATTAGTCTGTATGTACGTCCCCCTGACGCCAACTCTAAATAAAACCTAGGGCCGAAACTATGTCAGCCCGACAGGCAGCAGACGGGAGATCAGCGTGCACTAGATCGCTTCCGGGGATAACTCTTCTTTGTCCGAAAGGGGCCCTTAAAGGTGCATACACACTCGCTGTGGATATAGCGCATACTACGCTAAATAGGCTGTAAGTACGTCCCCCTGATGCCGACCCTAATTGAAACCCCGGACGGAAACTTGGTCAATCCGACAGGCAGCCGACGGGAGGTCAGTGTGCAGTAGGTCGCTGCCGGGAGATAACTCTTGTTTGTCCGAAAAGTGCCCTTAAAGGTGCTTACCCGCTAGCTGTGGGAATAACGCATAATTCGCTAAAAAGGCTATATGTACGCCCCCCCCCCCTGACGCCGACCCTAATTAAAACCCCGGGCCGAAACTAGGTCAGCCGAACATACAGCCGACGGGAGGTCAGCGTGTACTAGGTCTCTTTAGGGAGATAACTATTGTTTGCCCGGAAGGGGCCCTTAACAGTGCATACCTGCTCGCTGTGGGAATAATGCATACCAAGCTACATAGTCTGTATGTACGTCCCCCTGACACCGACACTAATTAAAATCCCGGCTCGAAACTAGGTCAGCCCGACAGGCAGCCGACGGGAGGTCAGCATGAACTATGTCGCTTCCGGAAGATAATTTTTGTTTGTCTGAGAGGGGACCCTTAAAAGGTGCATACCCGCTCGCGGTGGGAATTGACGCACGCGGCTTGTAAATAGCCTGGTAAATATGCTGTATATTACATCCTATTTAATGAAACTTGCTAAACAATCTAAAAAGGCTGATTAGGGTGCTCAATAGGTTTTAAGGGATAGATAGGGTATATTTTTTAACCTTTAATAGGCTTAATAGGCAGAATAGGCTGCTAAAAAGATTATGTATGCTTCAAACTATTTAATAAACTTGCTAAATAGGCTAAATAGGCTGCTACATAGGCTTACAAGGATAAATAGGATTATGTTTCATCCTATGTACTAAACATGCTCAATAGGCAAAAAAGGCCGAAAAGACTGCTTAATAGGCTAAATAGGATGTATTTTTCAATCTAATAGTATGTACCAAACTTGCTTAATAGGCTAAATAGGCTTAAAAGGCAGCTAAATAGGCTAAATATGATATATTTTTCTATCTATGTACCAAACGTGTTTAATAGGCTAAATATGATAGATAGGCCGCTAAATAGGCTCAATAGGCTTAATAGAATATATGTTTCAACCTATTTACTAAACTTGCTAAAAAGGCTAAATAGATTAACTTCACACACGTAATTATCGCAAGAAATCTAGGTCAAAACCCGTCTTAAACAGCTACGCCGGAAAAAAAACGTATCGATAGAGCAAACGGATCTGATTTTCTTTGAGAGGCATAATGCAAATCTGTGTGTTTTTTTTTAATTAAGAAAACATGTGTTAGGAAATTACGCAAAAAAGCTACAAAAGTTTTGTCCGTCTAAGCGAAAAATAAAAGGCTAAATTTACAGCAAAGTGATTACTGCACTTTAATTTTTCGCAATGGGCGTGGTGTGTCCGAAATCATTAAGGTTGCTCATTTTGTGTCACAAAATGTGCGTTTGAGGTTTAAATTAAAAACAAAACATGACGATAGGTTTGTTGGAAGGTATTTATTATAACTTAATGTCCATTTAATGTTCATCTTATACATTCTTACACAGAATAAAAAATAATAATATTTCAGCTCTATTCGTTAACATTGTTTCCAAGTGAAGCTATCGAACCAAAACACTTATCGACTAAATAATTGTTTTTATAACTTGACTTTCTTAGCATAAAATTGTCCAGTTTCGTGGCGTGTTTAACAGAGTTGAACACTTGTAAAATGTTTAATAAGGTCTGATTTTCATCTCGGTGAATTTCAGAGAGTAATGATATCCCTTAAAATCCTTCCAATTTACACCGTCAGCATAGGTTTCGTGTTTACCCTTAAGATATAGCCCGTTAATGTTCACCGTATGACAATTTTTGTACCAGAAGCCGCCTTTGAACAACTGTGAACAGTTGCGTTCAGGGCCGTTATCGACAGTGGAAAACTGCATGTTATTGTGAACACCAGTAAACGAATCTGTGACGTTCCCACTAAAGAATGCAATCGTTGATCTATACAGATCTACTTCCGGTCCCACAACGAAGCGCCCGTACTCCGCCACGCGAGAGTTGTTTTCAAAATCCTGCAACTCAGTTCTCAGCTTGTTGGGTACGGTTGAAGTAAGTCGGTGTACGAGCTCATTTCCCGGCCAGAATTCACCGTTCAGAGACCCAAATCCATAGACGTAATCAATCCAGGGCCTGGTGAAATTTTCGGAACCGTCTCGTCTCCTTTGAATCACAGTCCACCCACCCCAGCCGTCTTTTGATCGCAGTAGACTTGAAGTGGTCGCCATAGAGTCGAAGGGTAGATGGTGTAAACACCATTAGCAGTAAACCCGTGTCGGAGCAAGTCTGAACAATCTGTGAAGTCAATGTGTAATCGTACAGTGTCGGTTTTATTAGCTAATACGTTCACAACAAGAATACAAAGAACACATAAATCACATATCCTCGCCATGTTAATCATATCAAAACTACAAGTTACTGTTTCATATCCTTTACTAATATATAAAGTTTAACAAAACAGAAGTCTACAGTATATCGAAATGATAAGTGTGATTGATTAGTGTTGCCGATTGCTCATTGGTTATGTCGCGTAAACATGGCAGCATGATGCAAGCCGAATGCGGTGTTAAAATACGCAGAATAATGTAATTGATTGCAATTCATGCGTCAATTCTTCGAAGCGAGACATGCATAGGCGGGCAATTTCCCCCAATCTTTCCATCACATATACACGGCAATTGTAACGTAGATATGGTGTACCACTAGTTCCTAAATTATGAAGAAGTGGATATGGCAGTCAGCGAAAAAAACTTAATTTTAACTAGCATATTCTTCTGCATTAGGACAATCGGACAGAAAAAAACCCAGATTTGTTACAAAGATGGTTTGTATTTGAATTAAAGAGCTTGGTCTCTCGCAATTGATGTAGTCTTGAACTCCACAATTTTAAATAATTGTATTGGCTTTGTTTGTACTCACATTTAGCCAATTCCGGAGATCGTATTTTAGACGACTGTAAAATGGTCGATCCTATGAATCCGTGTTAGATGCTTTTTTTTACCTTCAGTTCCCATTAAGAACAAATACAAATGACCTAAATCTATAGATTATGTATTCTTGTGCAAATTATACAGAGGATATTTGCTGGATTTGGTGAAATATCGATTTTAATTCACGAGTGATCATAGAAAATATATTTTTTTCTATGATCACGAGTGAATTATAATTGATATAATTAGTGTGGTTTGTAACCTTAAATGAAGGACGCGAAAAAGTGTCGAGTGAGTTAAATTGAATTAAATTCTTGTTACAGAAAGCTAGGACAGGAAAAGAGAGTTTAGTGAGACCGCATAACGCTGGTAACGGAAAAGCTTTGCTAAACTTCTTTTTTTTTCACTAAAGAATGTGTTTTAAACAATAAACACGTTTCAATAGGCGAGGTAAGGGCGCCGCCATATTGTTTTTTTTTGTACATAGCATAAACTAAGAAGGCAATACACTATGGCGTACCGCTTGGGTCAAAAGTCAACAAGACCTACTAGGTAAAAAGAGAAATGTACTGCGACGTACAATATGTACGTCGAAGTGTATTTTTTTTGTACTTCGACGTACAAAATCGTACTTCGAGGTACAGTTTTTACCGACCCTTGAATGTTAGCCAATTAGTAGACGCCTTACATCTGTTGCTTTGATCCGCATGTTAAAATTCACTTTACTTAAATCGATTTTAGAATCAATACCGTCAAGTAGATATTTTTTTTTGTTCAATTTGATATTTTTTATTCATTTGTCCTCAATTAAAAAAGAGATTTTAAACATTTATTATGAATAAATCTGAAGGAAAAGCGGCGCAAGAGACGAGTGTTTTGATTGTTTTGATTGGCTGTTCAGAAAATGTGTACGTCGAAGTACAAACATGTACGTCGAAGTACAAATTGTACTTCGGGGTACAAATATATACTTCGAAGTGTATTTCATATTTATACTTCGAAGTACAATTTTTTTTAACTTCGAAGTACAATATGTACTTTGAAGTACAAATTTATGTTTACCTAGAAGGCTACATAGACTTTTGACCCAAATGGTACGCCATAATACACAATGTATCAAACCTCCCACGCAAAAAGTAAAAAGTATACTTCCAAAAAAAGAACAAGTTTAGTATTAAAAAGTGCAGTTAAACATGTCGTCTACTCGTCCCGAGAACACTATCCATGATCGATTAACCTCTGCGGACGCTTAGCTTTCAACCCATAAAACTATAAGCATACTACTGGTATGCGGCAATACTATTATGTACAGTTGTATTGTGTGTTTTTTTTATTTATAAAAACGTAAAATATTGGTATACATTAATTTGTCGAACTGATACATGTATATCAAAGTATGGTTGAGTGAAATACATAGATTCTATTCTATTGTTACATAGTTAAACTTCAAAGGTCGTCAACACTATATTAAACCCTAAGAAAATGAATGAAACTCAATTAATATTGTTACCAATGAACTTTGTAACAAGAAAAGTACACGTTTATTTATTTTTATTTTTTTGTATTAATTTTTCTGTCGTACAAACATGGTTATATGGAGCGGTTCTATATCAAATAATTATTAACATTAATTCAGAAACAAAATATCTAGCTCTTTTTGTGTTTTCGATCCTAGATTGATTGGAAATTGAATACTTATAACGTGCAAACCCTTAGATTAGCCTAGCTTGGAGTTAGGTCATTCGATATAGGGGGAATGCTTTGAAAATTTTGTTTTAAAAACTTTGACATACATTATATCTATGAAGTTCAATAACTACACGCAAATATAACTGTAATATACATGCATCTTACTGATTGCCTTCTGCACTGTTAAGTTTTCGAAGATTCGCTACTTTAACAAAAGTCAATGGTAACGATTTCGTTAAAGAAATAAAGACTTAGGCTTATAATTCCTTTCAACACATATCTAATTTTAAATCAAATTGTACAAATCACTAAAACGTGCATGAACATATTGTTGTTGTTTTATTAACGCACGTGATTAAATAGTATTTAAAATGCGTATTTTCATTATGTAAACTTACATGAACACGTTGTTGTTTCCTTTAACGTACGTGATTAAATAGTATTTTAAATGCGTATCTTCATTATGTAGACTTACACATTTTTTTGTACATTCTAGATAAATACATAAAACATGTATTCATAACTTTTTACCAAGGGGTCATTTCACAATTCCAAATAGTGCACCGTCGCACATATGCTCATAGCTACCATGTGTGTACGTTTCAAGGTTCTAGTGCTAATAGTGTAGAGGAGATAGTGTCCAATGGGGGTTGAGATGGGGCCGGGTCAGAGATTTTCACTCATTTTTTAAAGGTTATTTTACATTTACTTCTTCATTTCTACACCGATTTACTTCAAATTGATACTGAACATCTCTTATGACAATACGGCAAATCTCAACTATGCATGGCCACATTACCAACCCTGTGGCGTCCCGCCCACATAGACCACGCCCACCCAAAATTTTGTTTTAACATAACTTCTTCATTTATTAACTAATTGACTTCTAATTAATGCTGAACATCTCTTATGACAACACGGGATATCTCGACCATCCATGTCCACATTACCCACCCCAGGGCCCCGCCCACATAGGCCACACCCACCGAAAATTGCCTTTACCAATGACTTCTTCATTTCTACACCGATTCGCTTATAATTGATACTGAACTTCTCTTATGACAATACGTGCGGCGGGGGGATACGCGTCGGCATCTGCCGCGCCATTTCTAGTACTTATAATTGGAAAAACAAGAATGTAGTCCAACTTTCTTTATATTGATTTTATTCAAATATGTACAAATAGTTCGAATGTTTATACATGATAATACACATCTGAATGTAACTCTATATACGAGCATAGTTCTTGAACAAATAATATACTCACCGAAACCGTTAACCACTGTGCATGCCTTAAATTTGCATTCGTAAACTAAACAACCTCCGTGTCAGGATTTTTTTCTGATTTAAACGACAACTGTCTGCAAGATTAATAGTTCAAATGACGCATTATGTGATCAATAAAATAATAAATCATATAGAAACCTCACTCAGTATACGTCATGCACTTACTTTTACGAATACATTGCGGTTTAATAACGTACGTGTGTTGTCATTATCTATTCATTTTGTACCGACTGTAAGTTTAAACACGTGTGATTTCTCAAACGCAACCGCGAGGTCATTTGCTTAACACACTGAACATAGTGGATCAGCGCTGCGTGGAATGATAATACTTTTATGAGGTGAGTTATTAAGCACTGTCCGCCGTTTATGATGCTCCTCATTAATTATGTAGACATCGTTGTTGTCTCGGTACTCATGCTGTTAATAAACAAAGGGAGGCAATTCTTGTTACATAGTTCGACAACATGTGAAAATGGGCATTTAATTAAAGGTAATAGTACATAATATTGATGAAAAGTATAATAAAATACGCGTATTAAATGACCACGAAGAGAGCATCTTGAGTGTAATAAAAAACAACTAGGAATCAATTGCAAATATTAATAATACAAATATTGCATTCTTTGAAGGCTCCAGTTAAAAAATCTAGTCACTCCCAGGTTTTTGTATGCATTTAATTTAACTGAAAAATAGCATGACCTGTTCTCAATTTTCATACGTGTTTTTGATAGCCTCGTAATGATTTTTTTTAAATTTTATGTTGACTTACACGTGTTTGCTTTAATTAAATATAGCAATATGCATTATTGTATGAATTATTCATAAAATTTAGTATTAATTTCGTGTACAGTACTAAGCAAAGCGCTGTTAGATGGCCTAATATCGAGTAGACTTCACAATAGTAAACCGAGTATTTGGTAGATGAAAACTTATTGCACTTACTAGTATTTGAACCAGTGTAAAAATAAACATCTATACAAATAAAAATCCATTTCATAACTGAATATTATAATTATAAACATATCTTAACAGTTGATTACATCAAAATAATGGTTTATATATTGTATATTTGATATATTACATCGTTGAAACAAAAAGTAATAATTTACCCTGCTCGATCGTTTAAGAAAAACATAATAAGATCTATGTAAATTTATGGCCACGTATTTAGAATTAAAGGTCTTTAACACGAATGGTTACTCAACATTGTGTCAAATACATGTTGAAATTATTGGACGTTGGTATTGCATTATTAATCAACATATCTAAAATACATAAATAAGGTTTTCTATTATGTTTTAATCCATTTTTTTTTTTTAATGTACAACACCAATATGCACACAAGCTCGAACGAAAAACTATCGTTGGGCAAAACGACTGCATTGTGTCTATAAACTTAGAAACACATACATAGTATTAGTGTAATTAAGCAAAACATTATTCTGTATAATACCTTAAACTTGTTGTCTTAATTGTAGTGTGACCCATATCGAAGCACGTGGTTTAGTGTTAAGATTAAAAGACCACGTGATTGATTAAACATGATCGAAGCCCGTCAATGCGTTTAAACTTTAAGTAAGTATAAATCGGGTCGCGTTATGCGACATTTAAAGGCGGTTATTCATACTGATAAAATGATCTTAATAATGTTCACAATAAGTACTCGCTTTGTGTATCATTGAATTGAATACAGTACTTGTTTAAATTTAGAAACGTAGAAGCAATAAAGAATTACGTCATATTAGTCAAATAGTAGCAGCAATAAAAAATGTTGCTAGCCGATCATCCTTACAAATATAACCCGATTTTCCCATTATTATAGTTTTGTGAATAAAACATATTTGTTATGATTTAAACAAAAGTGTTTGTATGTTTCTGTATGTTTCTCACATTAAGGTTAATGTATGTAAAAGGAAAGTAGTTTTTAAGATATATTGTTAATTGGCGGAGTCATGTACCACTCAGTTCTAAACGAACTAAGCTATATTTTAAGGCATATAAGGTATATACTTTGGCATGCATGTTCACCCAAATAATGTCAAACATTTAAGCCCTATTACGGAATGATTAATGTAATGTAATCTATTTAAAATTAAGAACTTGTAATTAAAGATTGATTCATATCGACACCGTTCATCCCTTTACCTTTTGTTAGCAACACCGAATCTGGAAGAGCCGATTTAAGGACATATATTAGAACATGATGTGTCTCAAAACGATTATTAATTCACGCGTGACACTTGTATTCACATTAATGATGTGCATAGTTTTGTTTACTAAAAGCGCAGACACGCGTTTGAACAATTTTACACGGTTATATTTATCGATGATTTAAAGACGAATTTGTGATTAAGCCTTTGTTATTGGTCAATAAAGAATTATTGCAATTAGTAGTGATACTGAAAGGGCCTAAGAGTTCTGAGCACCAACGCTTCACGACCGCAATCATGCGCTTATTGTATTGGTTTTAGAAATATTTGCGCAAAAGAAATGAGCCGCGCTCTATAAAAAAGGGGTTTAATGCATTCGCGTAAAGTGTCGTCCCAGATTAGCCTGTGCAGTCCGCACAGGCTAATCAGGGACGACACTTTCCTTATAAACTGGATTTTTGTCTAGATGAGTCTTCCTTCAAACGAAAAATACAATACAAGCGGAAAGTGTCATCTCTGATAAGCCTGTGCAGACTGCACAGGCTAATCTGGGACGACAATTTACGCGTATGCATTAAACCACTTTTTCATAGAGCGCGGCTTATTTCTATTGCGCAAATATTTCTAAAACCAATACAATAATCGCATGATTGCGGTCGTAAAGCGTTGGTGCTCAGAACTCTAAGGCCCTTGAAATATCTCTACTAACTGCAATTATTCTTTATTTGACCAATAACTAAGGCTTACAGGTTCATACCCACTCGCCGTGGATATATCTCACAATATGCTAAATAGGCTGTGTGTACGCCCCCTGACGAAAACCCTAATTAAAACCTAGTGCCCAAAGTATGTCAGCCCGACAGACAGCAGACGGGAGATCAGCGTGCACTAGGTCGCTTCCGGGGATATCTATTGTTTTTCCTCGAAATGGCCCTTAAAGGTGCATACCCAATCGCCTTGGATATAGCGCGTGATACGCGAAATAGGTTGTATGTTCTTCCCCATGACGCCGCCCCTGATTAAATTATGGGGCTGAAACTAGGTCAACCCGACAGGCAGCCGACAGCGGATATGCTTGCGACAGGTCGCTTCCGGATGATAACTCTTGTTTGTCCGAAAGGGGCCCTTTAAGGTGCATACCCACTCGCCGTGGATATAGCGCATAATACGCTAAATCGGCTGTATGTAGGTCCCCTTTATGCCGACACTAATAAAAACCCCGGACCTAAACTTGGTCAATCCGACAGGCAGCCAACGGGAGGTCAGTGTGCACTAGGTCGCTTCCTGGAGATAACTCTTGTTTGTCCGAAAAGTGCCCTTAAAGGTGCATACCCGCTCGCTGTGGAAATAACGCATAATACGCTAAATAGGCTATATGTACGTCCCCCTGACGCAGACCCTTATTAAAACCCTGGGCCGAAACTAGGTGAGCCGGAAATACAGCCGACGGGAGGTCAGCGTGTACTAGGTCTCTTCCGGGGGATAACTCTTGTTTGTCTGAAAGGGGGCCCTGAAAGGTGCATACCCGATCGCTGTGGGAATTGACACACGCGGCTTGTAAATAGCCTGCTAAATATATTGTATATGTTATCCTATTTAATGAAACTTGCTAAACAATCTAAATAAGCTGTTAAGGGTACTCAACAGGTTTAAAGGGATAGGTAGGGTATATTTTTTAACTTTTAACTTATTTAATAAATGTTCTCAAAAAGGCTTAATTGGCAGAATAGGCTGCTGAAAAGGCTAAAGAGATTATGTATTCTTCAACCTATTTATTAAACTTGCTAAATAGGCTAAATAGGCTAAATAGGCTTAATAGGCAGCTAAATATGATATTTTTTTCTACCTATGTACCACACTTGCTAAATAGGCTAAATAGGCCGCTAAAAAGGCTAAATAGGCAACATAGGATTTATGTTCCAACCTCTGTACTTAAGTTGCTAAATAGGATAAAAAGGTTAAGNGGGTAGATGGTGTAAACACCATTAGCAGTAAACCCGTGTCGGAGCAAGTCTGAACAATCTGTGAAGTCAATGTGAAATCTTACATTGTCGGTTTTATTAGCTGATACGTTCACAACAAGAATAAAAAGAACACAGAAATCACATATCCTCGCCATGGTAATCATATCAAAAACTACAAGTTACTGTTTCATATCCTTAATTTATACTTCAAGTTTAACAAAACAGACGTCTATTTCGAAATGAAAAATGTGATTGATTAGTGTTGCCGATTGCGCATTGGTTATGTCGCGTACACATGGCAGCATGATGCAAGCCGGATGCGGTGTTAAAATACGCAGAATAATGTAATTGATTGCAATTCATTCGTCAGTTCTTCGAAGCGAGACATGCATAGGCGGGCAATTTCCCCCAATCTTTCGATCACATATAAACGGCAATTGTAACGTAGATATGGTGTACCATTAGTTCCTAAATTATGAAGATCTGGATATGGCAGTCAGCGAAAAAACTTAATTTAAACTAGCATATTCTTCTGCATCAGGACAATCTGACCTTCAGTTCCCACGAAGAACAGATAAAAATGACTTTATCCATAGATTATGTATTTTGATGCAAATTTATAGAGGATATTTGTTGGATTTGGTGCAATATCGATTTTAAATCACGAGTGATCATAGAAAATATTTTTTTTCTATAATCACGGGTGAATTTAAATCGATAATCCACCGAATCCAAAAAAATGTCTTTTTACCTTTTGCTTGCAAATGATTATGTTTTGTTTTTACCATAAAATAGTTCGGTAAAACAATGAAAATTATCGATAATTTTCACTGTTAATGTAACTGTTCGAAACAGAAAATTATCAGTTTTAATTTACTGATATTTCTCTATAAACCACCGGGAAGCATAACATAAAGTGAGTCACGTCTTTTGTTAATAAGCGAATATTTATTGAACACACTTTCGTATAACAGTTAAAACTAGTTTTGCGTTCTGAACGAGCATCGGCTCATAAAGCACGTGCAACACATGTACTGCTGCGTAATCACAAACATCGTAAGTGTGTTGGTTCTGAAATAAAAATGACGTGACAGACATACAGACATACTTACGGACGGACAGACAGTCGGACAAACAGACGGACAGAAAAACAGAAGGACAGACAGACTAGTTTACCACTCAAAACCACTCAAAATAGTTACGAGAGATGAACATTCTAAAACACCTACCTGTCTTTAGGCATATTGTAGTCTCATAAAAACTGTTAAAACCACATAGGAAATATAAAGGTAGACACATTCTGTTCACATTTCACACACATTTCCTTTCCAAAGTTGGCAGGTTACTGTCTTAAAAAGTTCAAAATGGTCAGCATTCTGTCAAAAAAGGCTATAAATACTGCTAAATATGCTAAATAGGCTAAATAGGATGAATGTTTCAACCTTTGTACTAAACTTGCTAAATAGGCTAAATAAGTTAACTAACGCATAACCAACAGCACGTTTATCGCAGTACCGGTAGATATGATTGCGATTCTGGATCGACACAGCGTTTTATATGTTTATGGAAGTATACTATATATGGAATATTATACTTTAAGAACATTTTGGTTGTATATGTATTTGACGTGGTCACTAAAATACTGACCATTCGAACTTAATATTGACCATTCGAACTACATATAGCTTACCAAATACTGCTTATGATAGTGGTCATCTGTCAAAACCAACCCTTAATTGATATGATGGCATGGGCCCCAGCGCAACGCAATATGCTGGTAGGTTTATACTCGCATTATACTGACAGTTGCTGTGATTGAAAGCAAGGCGATTGAATAACTCCAGAGTCATGTATGGCTTGTTTTGATAAAAATCCTTCGAAAATGCGATGTTCAGCTGCTTCTATCACTTTGCTTCAAGTGTGTTTAAACAGACGTTAACTTCAAAGTAGAGCCATTGCTGTTCTATTTATACTTATAATTGGAAAAACAAGAATGCAGTCCAATTTTCTTTATATTGATTTTATTCAAATATGTACAAATACCTCAAATGTTTATACATGTTAATACACAAATGAATTTAACTATCTATAAGAGCATAGTTCTGAACAAATACTATACTATACAATATTTCGGATTTATGCAACTGTCTGCAAACTTTAATAGTTCAAATGACGCATTATGAGTTCACAAAATATATACTGTATATATGTTTATATACACCGACCTTTAACGATTCATATAGGAACCTCACTCAATATACGTGCATACACTCACTTTTACGAATGCATATCGGTTTAATAACGTACGTGTGTTGTCATTATTTATTCATTTTGTACCGACTGTTTTCTCAAACGCAACCGCGAGGTCATTTGTTTAACAATGAAAAAACTTTCTATGAGCTGCGATATTAAGTGCAGTGTCATACATATCGAAGCAAGTGGTTAAGTGTCAATATTAAAAGACCACATAATTGATTAAACATTACGTTCACAGTACTTTTTAAATTTTGAAACGAAGAAATAATAACGAATTACGTCATCTTTGTCAAATACAAGCAACAATAAAAATGTTTAGCCGATAATCCTAACAAATATAACCCGATTTTTGCCATTACTGTAGTTTTGTGCATACAATATCTTTTTCAATGATAACAAAGTTTGTTTATGGTTCTGTATGTTTCCGACATTAATGTAAATGTATGTAAAAGGAAAGTAGTTTTTAAGTTATATTGTTAGCAGGCGGAGTCACGTCTACGTACCACTCAGTTCTAAATTATCTAAGGTATATTTTAAGACATATTCTTTGCCATGCATGTTAACCTAAATAATGTCAAACATTTACGATTTATCACGGAATGATTAATTAAATGTACCGGTGGGAATCTATTTAAAATTAAGAACTTGTAATTTAAGATTGATTGATATCGATACCGTTTATCGCTTTAACTTTTGTTAGCAAAACCGAATCTGGAAGAGCCGATGTAAGGACATATATATTAGAACATTATGTTAGTATTACAAACTGTTTTAGTGCTGCGCTCATGTAAGATCCGATATGGTATGTGGCACAAAACAATTATAAATTCGCGCGTGACACTTGCATTCACATTAATGATGTGCATAGTTTTTTTTTCACTAAAAGCGTAGGCACAGTTTTCAACGAATTTAAAAATGGCCACTGCTTGGATAAACATTCATTCTTCATGCTTCTGGATATTGATTTGAAACGGTTATATGTATCTATGATTTAAAGACGTATTTGTGATTAAGCCTTAGTTATTGGTCAATAAAGAATTATTGCAATTAGTAGTGACAATGAAAGGGCCTTGGAGTTTTAAACACCAACGCTTCACGACCGCAATCATGCGATTATTGAATTGGTTTTAGAAATATTTGCGCAATAGAAATGAGCCGTGCTCTATGAAAAGTGGTTTAATGCATACACGTAAAGTGTCGTCACAGATTAGCCTGTTCAGTCCGCACAGGCTAATCAAGGACGACACTTTTCGCGTAATCTGGATTTTTGCTTAGAAGATTAAAAAAATAATAATACAATAACAGCGTAAAGTCTGTCTGTCTATTTACGCACATGCATTAAACCCTTTTTTTATAGAGCGCTGCCCAAATATATTTACTTATCGTGGACTCATGTTCGGTACTTCTGTCTGGCTCTATTACGTTTTACGATGCTTAGTGTGCCTTTGTAAGAACCGTATAAGATTACTTACTTTAACATACTAAAATACAGATTATAACATCAAAAGCAAAAATAAAGTTATTATTATCAAAAACAAAGATTAATTTTTATTACATCACAAAACAAATAAGAGTTATTATAACATTGAAATAGCAAAGATTAGTTATCGTGCATCGCAAAACAAAGAGTTGTTATTATAAAATCACACACAAGAGATGTTATTATAACATCACACGTTTAGACTTCTATTTGTTATTTGTCAATAAAAACCCAACGCTAACGTTATTGATGGAATATTTGTGTAAGATAAGTTATTATAATGAATACATTCACATTAGCGTTTGATGTGTAAGTCAAAAGCACACTAGGAAGAGTTACCGTATTTAAGATTTATTTACAATTAGTTATTGTAAAATCAAACGTGAACTCTTGTCGTTGCTCTTTGTAAATAAACAAACACATATAATGGCTACCGCGTATACAGCGTTCTCGTCATTGATGTAACAATCGTGAACGATGAGCTATTTTAATATAAAACGTTTACCCGCGCAGTAGTTTTACAACGCTAACGCTGTCTATTTAAGAATCATATTCGATACATTAGTACAACATCACTCGTATTAACCTATCGATTTTTTATATGTAAATAAAACCGCAATCAGCTTACTTTATTGGTGTTATATTCATGTAAGCTTGGCTCTGGAAGCTTAATTATTATAACATAACACGTACACACTTCTCGATAAAAACGCACTCACTAGTTATGCAATGCTAACTTTGCCTATGAAAGAAACATCAAAGAATAGTTTATAGAATATTACATGCAAAAACGTGTTCTTGTTATTTGTCTTTAAAGAACTCATTACAGAAGTAACGAATATAAAATTTGCTAACAATGATACTGAAGAAAATGTTAACAGGTGACGCGAAAAGTCTGTCCAATAATTAAATTTTAGAACAAATAGTTGGCCAATATACTTTACTTTGAGAATATTCATTTTTTTATTCAATACAAAATACATATCGTGTATTCATGTACCTAATTATTGTGTGTTTCGATTTAGACCAGTCTATTAAAACAATAAAACGATATTCAGCACCTTACCATGAGTGCAAATCCACACGAACATGTCATTCAGACAAAAACAACAACATATTTTAGCTGATCAGAGTTGTAAATGAGACGAGTGAGAAATGTGTTTTTATAAAATATAATAACGTTTTTTTTTTTCATTTTCACATTTACGCTTCTTTCTTTTTTGATTATACGCTTACGTGATCAATTTTTTTATATCCCGATGAACCAATTACGTAAACAAACAATTAACTCATAAATATGCATGACCATACTTCTTTTTCATCGTGAAATTGCCAAATAACGTCATAACATTTCTCGATTATGAGCGACGTTGCTCTTCATACAAATGTAAGTCAATCGTGAAACTACGTTTAAGCATTGTTCTGCATTTCATCGTTGTATGAAAAGTCTTGAACGTGATGCTTAATGTATGCGTTAATGCCGTGTTTGGTTCGTTCCCCAGACGGGGAGCATTCTTAAATCAATTCCATAGACAGCAAGATCTAATTCTTTCAGACGCACAGTGATTTCAATGCAATCGAGTCAAGCGTAAATAAATGTTTTAGCTGTACGCACGATGCACCTTAAGTTTTTCGTTTAGATGCCGGTAGAATATTTGTGAATACATGGAATTTCTATTCAGACGGACCGCAAAAGGTTGGCGAACTCACAGCCACCATAACTATCGACAAGAGTCCAAGCATACTAAGGGTGTGCAACTCGTGAATACATGTATTACCAAAAACTCCTCGTAGCAGTTACTTCCCTTAAAATTGTTGTATGAAGGATATAGGCACAAAAAGTCAATTTTTATAACTATGATGGTGATGATGATAAGGAGAAGGAGGATGAGAAGGAGGAGGAGGTGGTGGAGGAGGAGAAGGAGGAGGAGGAGGAGGAGGAGGAGGATTACAATTATTATAATAATTATAATAATAATAGCCACTATTCCTGTTGGTTCGGCCACCTACGCATTTAAACTCGCGCATGCGTACAATGAAAGTGTGTACTATTGAAAAAATGTGAGCGATAAAACGAAAAATATTCGTTTTTCATAAAACAAAAACAAAATTCGTAAACAAACATGCGTAAAATCGATAAACTTACATTTTGGAGTTGACAGCAGGAAGTCAATATCTGCAGGACGTTTTCCTATAGGTTCGTGAATTTTCATTGGTCGAACGCACGCGCTGTACTGTGAGGCTCTGTAGGGGGAAATTGCTGCGACGAATGCAGTCTTTCATTTCTCTTTCATGTGATTACTTTATCCTCGTTAAATCATGAACTTATTAAATAAATTACGTATACAATATGAACATTGAACGCAGCCATGCGATATTATAAAACGAATTTAATAAACAATTATCGATCAACGATTTAATCGACTTAACAATTAATTAATGAAAGATATAACTTATAACTTATAAACCGTGCAAAAAAAATGTATTTTAACAACAGTGTGGGCAAAGGAAACTGTCTCCCCTTCTAAGCACCGATTTTGTGTGGCAGAAGGAAAGGTGCACCCAATGCCCACACTCGTCGCACTGCCCCCAATTAACGATCTTAATGTGTGGTTTCAAGTCCAGATTTGCTGGACTGAATTTGTTGCATACGCAACATGTCTCAGTATCGTCCGTGTCCGATTCGCTTTCTGAGTCGGCATCTCTGAATAGTTGAACATGTGTGACTTGTAAACCACTTGTTGACGGTCTTGGGCTTGTTATAACAAGGCGGTTTTGAGGTGGGACGGCATCGGTTCTCTTCTTCTGTGCATCGTAGGTCTCGACCTCTTGGATGTACGCATCACTTGTTATCATTTTTCCGCCAGGTTTTGGTTTGGGGTTCGTGGTCATCTTTTTTTGGCATTTGCACGACGTGTTTGTGGTTGGTGCCTCTGATTTCGATTGGAGATAATCGTCAACTGCCTGCTTGCCAGCTCGTACTGCCTTTATCTTCTGAAGCGGTGTCGAGTCTCGGAATGACTCGCATGGCATGAGCTTTTCTGAAGGCACCGCATTCTTGTTAAGTGGGTAAACACCGGCCTTCCTGAAGGCTGACACGATGTTCCAAGGGCTAAGTGCCTTCAGATATGCGCTGCATGCTATTCCACCAACTTCATACTTCGTAACCACTTTCCCGGGGTTGGCCTTCATGTACGAAGCACATTCGCTGTAGTAGAATCGCTTGAAGGGACCAAACACACCCACGTCAAGCGGTTGAAGGATATGGGAAGTATGAGCTGGCAGGCAGAACAGATGAATGTTTCTCTCCCGCGCCCATTTCATCACTTCGGTTGACGTGTGCGTTGTGTGCCCGTCAAGCAAAATGATGACTGGCTGATTAGCATTGCCCCTGTTAATGTATTTCAAGAAATGGTTTTCAATGTAATCCATGAAGGTCGATGTTGTAGACCAACCTGATTCCGACATCGTTACCTTAGCACCTGGCGTCAGGTCTTTCGACAGGTTTTCGTTCGTTCTCTTCCCTGTAGTTATGAAAGATACCAAAATATTTAGGAATGTATCATAATTATTGGTTGTAATAAAGTTTGTTAAATCTGACCCTATTTATTGTTTATAACATTTTAGTAATGAAAGCAATATTATGTTATAATGTCTTAACTATGTGTGCTAACTACTGAATGTGTTATGTTCTTTTACGTGTTTTTGAAGTTAAATGAAGTTTGAATTGCAATTAAGTCGACAAACCCGTAAAAATTCGCAATATACTTTCATATTAATGTGTTAATCGTATTATTCTCAACCTTTAAATATTAAATACGGGGGAAGGTGATTTCCAGACGCACTGGCGCACGCGATCAACGTTGTTGTTGCCGAGCGTGGCGATGTTACTGCCTGTGCCTTTTCATGGACTGGAGCGATGATATTTGGGGGACGATGTTCTGGAGAGATGCCGGTTTCATCGAGGTTAAATATACAATCCGGCCTCTCTTGTAGTCCATGTTCTACCACAGCCGCCTCTAGGTTGTTGAAAAACAGCTCGACAACCTCTGGAGTTGAATATTTTGCCCTGTTTGAATCCAGCGCTGATGGTTTGAGGGTGGAGATCCTCGATTCCCACCGTTTAAGGAAGCCATACAGCCAGCAGTTGCTGAGTGGTTTGTCCGAATCGCGCTTTCCTAGGTGGTGCGCCAATTCACCACCCAACTTCTGCATGGCTGTATTGCTCAACCCATAGCCAAGCCTTGCGTTGTTTTCAGCATGTTCCACAAGCCCTAGCTCCTCATCGGGGGTAAATATCGTCTCCTTCAGNAAGATGTATTTGTGAAACACTATGTCCCCTTTTGAGCGATTTGACACATATATTTGACCTTTGACCTTGAAGGATGACCTTGACCTAGCCCTTTTACCACTCAAAATGTGCAGAACCATGAGAAACACATGCATGCCAAATATGAAGTTGCTATCTTCAATATTGCAAAAGTTATGGCAAATGTTACAGTTTGACTCAAACCAACAAAACAACAAACAAAAAAACAAACCAACAAACAGACAGGGCAAAAACAATATGTCCCTCAGTGTATATAGACTGGGGGACATAAAAAAAAACAACACATAAATAACGAACACTTTATCTGGGGCTGAAATGTTCCCAGCATGAATGTTATGTCAAATAACTTTAGGAGAAGTGCAAATAATAAAGGGCCAAAATGTCGCACCCAAGGTAAAGATAGCAAGTCATGGTCGCTACTGCTTGGATAAACATCCATTCTTTATGCTTCTGGATATTGATTTGTAACGGTTATATTTATATATGATTTAAAGACGAATTTGCGATTTAACCTTAGTTATTGGTTTATAAAGAATTATTGCAATTCAAAGTGATACTGAAAGGGCTTTAGAGTTCTAAACACCAACGCTTAACGACCGCAATCATGCGATTATTGTATTGGTTTTGGAAATATTTGCGCAATAGAAATGAGCCACGCTCTACGAAAAAGGGGTTAAATGCATTCGCGTAAAGTGTCGTCCCAGATTAGCCCGTGAAGTCCGCACAGGCTAATGTGGGACGACACTTTTCGCGTAAACTTGATTTTTGCTAAGAAGATACTTTTTTTAAAGAAAAATAAAATAACAGCGTAAAGTCTGTCTGTCATTTTATGCAAATGCATTAAACCCCCTTTTCACAGAGCTCGGCCCAAATATATTAACTTATCGTGTACTTATGTTCTGTTCTTCTGTCTGGCTCTGTTACGTTTTACGATGCTTAGTGTGTCTTTGTAAGAACCGTATAAAATTACTTACTTTAACATATAGAAACAAAGATTATAACATCAAAAGCAAAAAAAAAACGTTATTATTATCAAAAACAAAGATTAATGTTTATAACATCACAAAACAAATAAAAGTTATTATAACATTGAAATAGCAAAGATGAGTTATTGTGCATCACAAAACAAAGAGATGTTATTATAAAAACCCACACCAGATATGTAAGTATAGCTCGATTGGTCATTGTCGGTTCGAGTACTACTTAAGGTACCCCGGGTACCCTTAAGTATACTTAAATGTACCCCGGGTACGGAAACATACTAAAACGTACCTGGGAATTATAATGCTAAATTGGTCGTTGTCAGTTTTTTTCTTCAAATTAATTATGTTCATATGTAGTCAATATTTTGTAAAATGGCCTCTATATTATCGAAACACATACTCAAAAAAGCATGTTGAGGCAGGTTTTGTTCAAAAAGAATTTTGTTTCGTATTCCTTAGCGCGTTTTAGGACATCGGATTTTGGCAGGAATGAAACTCGGCGACAATCTACATTGACCGGGTACGTTTTAGTATATTTAGCGTACCCGGGGTACATTTAAGTATACGTAAGAGTACCCGGGGTACATTTAAGTAATACCCGAGCCGACAATGACCAATCGAGCGTTAGTATAACATCACACTTTAAGACTTGTTATTTGTCAATACAAAACCCAACGCTAACATTATTGGTGGAATATTTGTGCAAGATTAGTTATTATAATATAATGCGTTCACATTAGCGTTTGATTTGTCAGTCAAAAGCACACTAGGACGTTTTACAGTATTTACGAATGATATAAGATAAGTTATTGTAAATTCATACGTAAAATCTTGTCGTTGCTATCTGTAAATACCAACCCATATAATGGTTATACAGCGTTCTCGTCATTGATGTAACAATCGTGAAAGATGAGTCATTCTAATATAAAACGTTACAATTATGGGGGTTTTGTGAATACAAATCACAGTCAGTTGTTTAACTATATAAAAGAATGTCGTTATTTGTCATTAAATACCAACTCAGTAGTTTTACAAACGTTAACCTTGTCTATTTAAGAATCATATTAGATGAAAAAGTACAACATCACTCGTATTAACTTATCGATTTTATATGTAAATAAAACCGCAATGAGCTTACTATATGTGTATTATATTCATGAAAACTTAGCTCGGTAAGCTTAGTTATCATTACATAACACGTAAACACTTCTCGATAAAAACACACTACACTAGTTATACAACGCTCAATTTGTCTATGTAAGGATCATCAAGGAATAGTTTATAGAATATTACACGCAAAAACGTGTTCTTGTTATTTTTCTTTAAAGAACCCAATACAGAAGTAACGAATATACAATATGCTTACAATGTAATTGAAGAAAATGTTAACAGGTGACGCGAAGTCTGTTTCCAATAATTAAATATTAGAACTAATAGTTGGCCAATATACTTTACTTTGAGAATATTAATTTATTAATTCAATACAAAATAAATATCGTGTATGCATGTACTCCATAATTATGGTATAAACCAGTCCACTAACACAATAAAACAATATTCATCACCTTACTATGAGTGCAAATCACGAACACGATCATGTCACTCAGACGAAAGAAACAACATATTTTAGCTGATCAGAGTTGTAAATGAGACGAGTGAGAAATGTGTTTTTTATTAAATATAATTTCTTTTTTTCCATTTTCGCATGAACGCTTCTTTCTTTCCTGATAATACGCTTACGTGATCAATGTTTTATATCCCGATGAACCAATCACGTAAGCAAATTAACTCATAAATATGCATGACCCATACTTCTTTTTTCATCGTGAAATCGCCAAATGACGTCATAACATTTCTCGATTATGAGCGACAATGCTCTTCATACAAATGTAAGTCAATCGTGAAAGTACGTTTAAGCATTGTTCTGCATTTCATCGTTATATGAAGAGTCTTGAACATGATGCTTAATTTATGCGTAAATGCCATGTTTGGGGAGCATTCTCAAATCAATTCCATTGACAGCAAGACCTAATTCTTTCAGACGCACAGTGCTTTCAATGCAATCGAGTAAAGCTAAAATAAATGTTTCAGCTGTACGCACGATTCACCTTAAGTTTCTCGTTAAGATGCCGGTAGTATATTTGTGAATAAATGGAATGTCTATTCAGACGGACCGCAACAGGTTGGCGAACTCACAGTCACCATAACTATCGACAAGAGTCCCAAGCATAATAAAGGTGTGTAACTCGTGAAAACATGTTTTACCAAACACTCCTCGTAGCAGTTACTTCCCTATAAATTATTGTATGAAGGATATAGGCACAAGAAGTCAGTTTTTATTACTATTTTTATTATTATGATGATAAGGATGAGGAGGAGGATGACGAGGAGGAGGAGGACGAGGACGAGGACGATTATAATAATTATTATTATTTATTTTTATTGTTTTTTTCACCGTGGATATAGCACATAATACGTGAAAAAGGCTGTCTGTACGACCCCCTGACGCCGACCCTAATTTAAACCGCGGACCAAAACAATGTCAGCCCGACAGGCAGCCGACGGGAGATCATCATGCACAAGGTCGTTTCCGGTGGATAACTTTTGTTTGTCCGAAAGGGCCCTTAAAGGTGCATACCCACTCGCCGTGGATATATCTCACAATATGCTTAATAGGCTGTATGTACGTCTCCCTGACGCCAACCGTAACTAAAACCTAGGGCCGAACATATGTCAGCCCGACAGGCAGCAGACGGGAGATCAGCTTGCATCAGGTCGCTTCCGGGGATAACTATTGTTTTTCGAAAGGGCCCTTAAATGTGCATACCCAATCGCCGTGGATATAGCGCATAATACGCTCAATAGGCTGTATGTTCTTCCCCCTTACGCCGCCCTTATTAAATTCCCGGGCTAAAACTAGGTCATCCCGACAGGCAGCCGACAGCGGATATTCTTGCGACAGGTCGCTTCCGGGTGATAACTCCTGTTTGTCCGAAAGTGGTCCTTTAAGTTGCATACCCACTCGCCGTGGATATAGCGCATAATACGCTTAATACGCTGTAAGTACGTCCCCCTGGCCCCTGATGCCGACCCTAATTAAAACCCCGGACCGAAAATTGGTCAGTCCGACAGGCATCCAAAGGGAGGTCAGTGTGCACTAGGTCCCTTCCGGGAGATAAATCTTGTTTGTCCGAAAGATGCCCTTTAAGATGCATACCCACTCGCCGTGGATAAAGCGTATAATAAGCTAAATATGCTGTGCGTACGCCCTCTGACGCCAACCGTAATTAAAATCTACATCCGAAAATATGTCATCCCTACAGGCAGCAGACGGGAGATCAGCGTGCACAAGGTCGCTTCTGGGGATAAATCTTGTTTGTTCGAATGGGACCCTTAAAGCTGCATACCCACTCGCCGTAGATATAATGCATAGTATGCTTTATTGGCTATAAGTACGTCCCACTGATTCCGACACTAATTTAAACCCCGGACCGAAACTTGGTCAATCCGACAGGCAGCCAACGGGAGGTCAGTGTGCACTAGGTCCCTTCCGGGAGATAACTCTTGTTTGTCCGAAAGATGCCCTTAAAAGTGCATACCCACTCGCCGTGGATATAGCACATAATAAGCTAAATAGGCTGTACGTACGTCCCCCTGACGCCGACCCTTATTAAAACACCGGGCCGAAACTAGTTCAGCCGGACAAACAGCCAAAGGAAGGTCAGCGTGTATTAGGTCTCTTCCGGGGGATAACTCTTGTTTGTCCGGAAGGGGCCCTTAAAGGTGCATACATGCNTAATGCATAATATGCTTTATTGGCTGTAAGTACGTCCCACTGATTCCGACACTAATTTAAACCCCGGACCGAAACTTGGTCAATCCGACAGGTAGCCAACGGGAGGTCAGTGTGCACTAGGTCCCTCCCGGGAGATAACTCTTGTTTGTCCGAAAGATACCCTTAAAAGTGCATACCCACTCGCCGTGGATATAGCACATAATAAGCTAAATAGGCTGTACGTACGTCCCCCTGACGCCGACCCTAATTAAAACACCGGGCCGAAACTAGTTCAGCCGGACATAAAGCCAAAGGAAGGTCAGCGTGTACTAGGTCTCTTCCGGGGGATAACTCTTGTTTGTCCGGAAGGGGCCCTTAAAGATGCATACATGCTCGCTGTGGGAATAACGCATAAGCTAAATAGGCTGTATGTACGTCCTCCTGACGCCGACACTAATGAAAAACCCGATTCGAAACTAGGTCAGCCCGACAGGTAGCCGACGGGAGGTCAGCGTGCACTAGGTCGCCTCCGGGGGACAACTCTTGTTTTCTGAAAGGGGGCCCTTAAAGGTGCATACCCGCTCGATTCGGGAATAGACGCACGCGGCTTGTAAATAGCCTGCTAAATATGCTGTATATGTTATCCTATTGAATGAAACTTGCTAAACAATCTAAATAGGCTGATAAGGATGCTCAATAGGTTTAAATGGATAGATAGGTAATATTTTTTACCTTTTAACTAATTGGCTTAATAGGTAGAATAGGCTGCTGAAAAGGTTAAAAAGATTATTATGCTTCAACCTATTTAATAAACTTGCTAAATAGGCTGCTACATAGGCTTACAAGGAGAAATAGGATTAAGTTTCATCCTATGTACTAAACCTGCTCAATAGGCAAAAAAGGCCGAAAAGACTGCTAAACAGGCTAAATAGGATGTATTTTTTCAACCTATGTACCAAACTTGCTTAATATGCTTAATAGGCAGCTAAATAGGCTAAATATGATACATATGTATATTTTTCTATCTACCGGTATGTACCAAACGTGCTAAATAGACTAAATATGATTAATAGGCCTCTAAATAGGCTCAATAGGCTATATAGGATGTATGTTTCATACTTTCTAATAAACTTGCTAAATAGGCTAAATAGATTAACTCTACACACGTAATTATCGCAAGAAATCTAGGTCAAAACCCGTCTTAAACAGTTACACCGGAAAAAAAACGAATGCTTGCTTATCTGTACTTTTTTAATTAAGAAAATGTGTGTTAGATAATGGCGCAAAAAGCTACAAAAGGTTTTTCCGTCTAAGAGAAAAATAAAAGGCTAAAATTACAGCAAAGTGTATGCCTGCGTGATTATTGCAGTTCCAATTTTAGTAATATTGAAGAGTTTAATTTTTCGCAATGGGCGTGGTGTGTCCGAAATGATTAAGGTTGCTCATTTTGTGTAACAAAATGTACGTTTGAGGTTTAAATTCAAAAGAAAAAATGGTTGGAAGGTAGAGTTTTATTATAACTTAAGGTCCATTTAATGGTCATTTTATACATTCTTACACATAATAAATATAGTTAAATATGCCGGTGGTATTCTTTAACATTGTTTCAAAGCGAAGCTATCAAATCAAAACACTTATCGACTAATAAATCCTTAGTTTTTGTTATAACTAAACTGTATAAGCATACAATTGTCCAGTATCGTTGCGTGATTAACAGAGTTTAACACTTGTAAAATGTTTAATGTTTTAAGAGAATTATGATATCCCTTAAAATCCTCCCAATTTACACCGTCAGCATAGGTTTCGTGTTTTCCCTTAAGATATAACCCGTTAATGTTCACCGCATGACAACTGCCGTACCAGAAGCCGCCTTTGTACAACTGCCCACATGATGCATAGAATAATGCAAAAGTGATAAACAAGTTTTTATAATTTTATAAAGGATGTTGCAATTATAAGTGTGAAATGCCATGGCAGACTTTCCTTTTAAGTAGTTCTTAAAAATTACAGAATATTCTTTATTTTTAGACTTAAGTCTAAGAATCGGTTGGTGAATACAGGCCCAGATAAGATTGTAAATATGTTCACAGTCACCTGTTCAGCTTGTAGAGTCTCTGAACATCCACGTGATGGGCCGTTATCAGCAGTGGAAAACTGATTGTTATTATGCTCAGAAATTGACGAATCTGTGACGTTTCCACTAAAGAATGCAATCGTTGATCTATACAGATCTACTTTCGGTCCCACAACGAAGCGCACGTACTCAGCCACGCGATAGTGGTTGTCAAAATCCTTCAACTCAATTTTGTGCTCATTGTGTACGGTTGAAGTAAGTCGGTGTACGAACTCATTCCCCAGCCAGAATTCACCGTTAAGAGACCCAAAGCCAAAAACATAATCGATCCAGGACCAGGTGAAGTTTTTCGAACCGTCTTGTCTCCTTTGAATCACAGTCCACCCACCCCAACCGTCTTTTGATAGCAGTAGACTTGAAGGGATCGCCATAGAGTCGAAGGTAAGATGGTGCAAGCAACATAAGCAGTAAACCCGTGTCGGAGCAAGTCTGAACAATCTGTGAAGTCAATGTGAAGTCTTGCCATGTCTGTTTTATTATTTGTCACGTTCACAACAAGAATAAAAAGAAAACAGAAATCACATATCCTCGCCATGGTACTCAAACCATACTCTACAAGCTTCTGTTACAAATCCTCAATATCTATAAAGTTTTACAAAACAGAAGTTTATTTCGAAATGATAATTTTGATTGTTTGGTGTTGACAATTGCTCATCCGTTATGTCGCGTGATCTTTGCAACACGATGACAGATGTGGTGTTTAACTTTAAATACTCAAAATAATGTAATTGATTCAAAATTCATGCGTTTCTTCGAAGCGAGGCATGCCTAGACGGACACTTTCCCCGAGCTTTCCATCCCATATACATGGCAATTTTTACGTAGATATGGTGTAAATTCCTAAATTATGAAGATCCGGAGATGGTAGTCAACGAATAAAGTTTATTTTAAATAGCGTATTGGACTTTATTATGATAATCTGACATACACAACTGATTTGTTACAAATATGGTTTGTATTTGAATTAAAGATCTTGGTCGCTCTCAATTGTTGAAATCTTGAACACCACAATTTTATAGCTTACACAAGCCGAGGACTTCATCGCAGTGAGCGCAACATATCCTGGACACAAATTGTAGTTCATGGCGCTGAAATGATCTATAACGGACAAACTTTATACCTATTTGTATGATACAACTTTCACTGTAACAACTGACAAATGCCCTTTAATCTAAGTCATGTATACAGAAAATCTTGATGCTGCCTTGAAACGTTGGGTCGCCGCATTTTCGATGTAATTCTTTGACATAACGTACGAAGCTGTCAAACTTAATACAGATTGTGATGGCCTGAGTCAGACCCCACACATGTTCTATGATGATATTAAGGTAATGTGTGACCTTGTTTTACTTTACAATCTCCAGCCGTTCAGTGCCTGACAGCTTTTTCTGATTCACAGATATGTTGCTATGGACACAATAACGTCCGCTGGTAAACTAAATCCATAAAACTTTTCGAAGGAACAGTCTTGTGACCGTATCGTTGCACATGGTTCATCGAGGTACACCATCTAGAAAGGTGAACGATCTGTCATTGTCAGAACATTGATTAGGGATTTTGATGATCTATCATTTGTTCATAAAGCAATTTTATCGCAGTTCCATATGAAATGGAGATTGTATTGCTTTATAACGTGTCAAGGTGTGCATGCTGACGTCAGTTATCCAGGGCGCAATAAGTGACTATGACGTGCTCGGCAGCATTTTGTTACTGGGCATGCATTGAACAGTGCACTGATAATCATGTTTCTCACTGTAGAAGTTGTATTTTCTTTCGTTATATTTATCTGCAAATCTTGTTCCTTTTGAGACCACAGGGCAAAGTCAACTTGTTTGTAATGATGTTTTAAAAGTTGATAAATGTAAAGGTGTTTTGATGATGGTTTATTATCACAGACCACTTTACCCGTTATGGCAATTCAGTCCGTTGTCGCAATCAGAAAGCGACCACCACTTCCAAAGCCTTGTTTGAACATTTTATTGCTCCTTACTAATTCCCTGAGCAACTCCATTCTGATTAAGGCAAACACTTGGTGAGTCAGATTATCAAAGGATTTCATAACCTTGTAAATGTTCGCACTATCTGGACCACAACGTTTCAACTTATGGGTAATCAATCACCTGATCAGTTCAACCGTACCTTGCTCCCCAGGTTTGGTACTCTGTATGACGAGAAAAATTCGAATTTGAAAGACTACATCTCTTCATTGGTGTAGGCATACAATGCTAAGAGCATACTAAGGGCAATCTTCTGAGCATTCCCACATTTCCTAAAGTTTGGGTCGCACCCAAGGTTACCAGTTGATTTCAAGGCACAACCCGAGGCAACGAATCAGAGGCATTGCACTCTGCATTGATTGTAAAACTGCAGGAACACCTCTAATTCGCATACAGAGTTGCAGGTGATTGCGCCAGGAAAAGCGAAAGTAAAGCTCTTTATGAAAGTAAGGTTAAAGAGAATCAGATCGGTAATAATGATCGTGTACATGTAAGGTATGTGAATCTGCAAAGCATATATACATTTTCTGATCAATAGGGGAGTTAATTTTTTTTGGTTCTATATATCTCGTATAAATTCAGCCTGTATACAGAACAGAACAGATAGTTTATTCATAGAACTTGAACAAGTCCAGTTCATTGTTATACATACGAAACTGACAATATATTAGTAATTCGCACATGCAAAGTAATGCGAAAGTGACACAAATATTAAATAACAAGGTGTTAAAAATGTACTAAGGCCATGCATACTAGGTAGGTTATAATAGAATTTGTCGATATATATTTTTTCTACTATCGGTATAAAGAGGACATACAATTACAAAACGATACGCGTCTTCGATATCATTTAAGCTACATATACTACATTTACGTTCGTTTTTAGGAATACTTATTTGTCTTTTGGATTATGTCAGGGTAATCAGATAATTCCAATTGATGTTTCAATTCTTTGTATAAAGTTTATGAGCTTTTTACATTAAAATCTTTTGGCCACAAACCTATGTACATATCAATAAGTCTAGTTCTAATATTGGAATAAATACATTTTAATTTACCGACTCTGGATACATCCTAACATCTACCAAAACAGAATTTTTAAGAAAATCCCGAACGTTGGTTATCCAATTGTTACATCATATTATATTTTCAGCATCGTTTCTCATATATAACATAGTGTACTATATAACATACAATTTAGTTTGTTTAACAGTATACAATTTTATAAAATATTTTATAATTCGTTTATAGGTATTTATATATAACGGTTATCGCCCTAGTTTCCCGTATACTGCTGAATTAGGATTACACATTTTGACATCAAGTATTCGTTTGAAAAATATCCTCAGCATTGGACAACCCCCAAACCTCACACGCATACCACAGTATTGAAGTAACAAACGAATCAAACATATTCAACATGATTTTAACATGAACATGCATGTCTTTGGTGATTGAAAAAAGCGATCCCATAGCCTTTAAGCCTGTATCTGATAAAGTTTGAGTAGTGTGTATAGAAGACCCACCACTTGATAGTACAATAACGAGATAGTTAAAAGATTGAACCATTTCTATTTGCTCATTATTATAAAATTGGCTCGCTCAGTGAATTATTTCTACCCTTTTTATATATTACTACCTTTTTCGACATTGACTATCAGCTTCCATCGATCACACTAGTCGTATAGATTAATACATCGTATAGTTTTGCATTAAATGAAAAGTTAAGCCATGCTTATTACAACTTCCAAAACAGGTTATTTATCAGACAAAGAAACATGATATTTCCATGACTAGATTCTAACTCGTAACTAGATTCACATTGATTACAATATGTTTAAACCATATCTGATAAATAAGATTGAACAGGGTTTGTTAAGGGAAGATTGATTGGAGAGATCCTTCGCCTGGTATATAATATTATGCACTTAACTGAAACACATACTATACCTGGATGACGAATGATGATAGACTTTGAACACAAATTTGATACTATATCTTTTAAATTTATTTTAAAGAAAGCTTTTATAAATATTATCACAGTTTCATTAATTGGTTATCACTATTTTATCATAATACTTATATTTCTGTGCACTCGAATGGTTTTCTTTCCGAATTATTTAACATAGGCCGTGGCTGTAGCCAGGGGGATCCCATCAGTCCATATTTATTTTATTTTTTTTGTGATGAAATGTTATATATAACAAAAAGAAATGACAATAACATCAAATGCATTTATATCAATGGCATAGCATATGAAATAGCACAGTTTACAGATGATAAAACATTACTTCTGGATGGAAGGGAGGACAAAGTAAATAACACCATATCCATATATATCACCAATTTTCCAACATTCTGGTTACAAAGTTAATTTCGATAAAACCCGTGTTATTTGGATAGGTTACTTAAATAAAGCACTCGTTCGATAAAAACGAAATGATTTTTTAAAAGAGGAACAACAATTTTATTGACTTAGAAAACATGGGTGTCCTTGCATGTTAACGATGCATTACAAAGTCTTTAAAAATGTATCAAATTATGGAATGGAAGAGCGCTAACGCCAGTTGGTAGCATAACATGTCTCAAATCTCTTATATAAATAAAATGTATAAAACAATCGATTTGTTTGGCAAGGTCAGCCAAGAGAAAGTACATGTACTTATGATGTCTTTGCGTAGGTTCAAAAAGTTACAAATAATATGGTTACACATACTCATTACATGTTATTATAGTACATGTTATGGATTTGCACTTACACATATACTTGTATTAGAAAAATAGTTAACTTTTGAAAATACTATATTTAGTCGTGTGCAAGAACATGTTTAATCCATTTTCGAAAGCCTTCCTAATATCATTTGCAGATTTTATCGACCTTTTCCATTAGACAATATTAGGAACTTCCATTGTTCTTTAATCCCAAGTGTTCAATGGGACAGCGACCTTTTAATATTTCTTCTTGGTAAAGAAAAAGAGTACGATTTTTTAAAGGTATCATTAATTATAAATGAACATTTATAACTGCAACGGTATTTGAACGAATCTTGGTGCTAGTGTAAATTTTCTACAATTTGAAGGAATGCTAGAAACGATTAAAATACAACAATGAATGATGAATACTGTTTCCCAATCATTTCCGGGATATATTAAGCCTATAAATTTGCATAACTAAATCTCGTATATGTAACATATGTATAAAATGCTGCAGTTTATGAGACAGCTGTGCCGATATCCATGTCAGTATAAAATGCTGCAGTTCATTAGACAGCTGTGTCGAGATCCGTGTCAGTATAAAAGCTCAAGTTCATGAGACAGCTGGGCCGATATCCTTCTCAGTATAAAATGCTGCAGTTCATTGGACAGCTATGTAGATATCCATGTCGGTATAAAATGCTGCAGTTCATGAGACAGCTGTAAGAATAATAAGCTGCAGTTCATGGGACAACTGTGCCAATATCCATAGAGGTATAAAATGCTCCAGTTCATGAGACAGCTGTGCCGATTACCATGTCTGTATAAAACGCTGCAGTTCATTGGACAGCTGTGCCGATATCCATGTCAGTATAAAATGCTGATGTTCATGTGACAGCCTTTCCGATATTCATGTCAGTATAAAATGCTGCACATCATTGAACAGCTGTGCCAATAACCATCTCAGTATAAAATGCAGCAGTTCATTGAACAGCTTTGCCGATATCCATGTAAGTATAAAACGCTGCTTTTCATGTGACAACTGTGCCGATATCCATGTTTGTATAAAATGTTGCAGTTCATTGAACAGCTTTGCCGATATCCATGTCAGTATATAATGCTGCTTTTCATGTGACAACTGTGCCGATATCCATGTTTGTATAAAATGCTGCATTTCATTGGACAGCTGTGCCGATATCCATGTCAGTATAAAATGCTGCAGTTCATGGGACAGCTGTGCCGATATCCATGTTAGAATAAAAAGCTGCCTTAAATTGGACAGCTGTGCCGAGATCCGTGTCAGTATAAAATGCCGCAGTTTATTGGAAAGCTGTGCCTATATCCATGTCAGAGTATAAAATGCTGCAGGTCATGGTACAGATGTGCCGATATCCATGTCAGTATAAAAAGTTGCGGTTCATTGGACAGCTGTACCGAGATCCGTGTCAGTATAAAATGCCGCTGCTCATGAGACAGCTGTGCCGATATCGATGTCAGTATAAAAAGCTTCAGTTTATTCGACAGCTGTGCCGAGATCCGTGTCAGTATAAAATGCCGCAGTTCATGAAACAGCTGTAACGATATCAATGTCAGTATAAAAAGCTGCAGTTTATGGGACTGCTGTGCCGATATCTATATCAGTATAAAAAACCTGCAGTTAATGGGACAGCTGTGCCGATATCGATGTAGGTAAAAAATGCTGCAGTTCATGGGACAGCTGTGCCGATTTCCATGTCAGTATAAAATGCTGCAGTTCATTGAACAGCTGTGCTTATGTTCATGTAAGTATAAAATGCCGCAGTTTATGAGACAGCTGTGTCGAGATCCGTGTCAGTATAAAATGCCGCATTTCATGAGACAGCTGTGCCTATATCCATGTCAGTATAAAATGCCGCAGTTAATGAGACAGTTGTGCCGAGATCCGTGTCAGTATTATGTGCCGCAGTTCATGTGACAGCAGTGCGATATTCTTGTCAGTATAAAAAGCTGCAGTTCATGGGACAGCAGTGCGATATTCATGTCAGTATAAAATGCTGCAGTTCATGAGACAGCTATGCCGATATTCATGTCAGTATAAAATGCTGCAGTTTATGGGACAGCTGTGCGATATCCATCTCATTATAAAAACTGCAGTTCATGGGCCAGCTGTGCCGATATCCATCTCAGTATAAAATGCTGCAGTTTATATGACAGCTGTTCCGATATCCATGTCAGTATAAAAAACTGCAGTTGATGGGCCAGCTGTGCCGATATCCATGTCAGTATATCATTCTGCAGTTCATGGGCCAGCTGTGCCGATATCCAAATCAGTATTAAATGCTGAAGTTCATGGGACAGCTGTGTGATATCCATATCAGTATAAAATGCTGCAGTTCTTGGGACAGCTGTGCCGATATCCATGTCAGTATAAAAAGCTGCAGTTCATCGGACAGCTGTACGATATCCATGTCAGTATAAAATGCTTCAGTTCTTAGGACAGCTTTATGATATCCATATCGGTAAACACTGCTGCAGTTCATGGGACAGCTGTGCCGATATCCCTGTCAGTACAAAATGCTGCAGTTCATGTGACAGCTATTCCGGTATCCATGTTAGTATATAATGCTTCAGTTCATGGGACAGCTGTGCCGATATTCAGTATAAAATACCGCAGTTCATTGGACAGATGTACCGATATCAATGTCAGTATAAAATGCTACAGAACATGAAATAGCTGTGCGATTACCATGTCAGTATAAAAAGCTGCAGTTCATGGTACAGCTGTTCCGATATCCATGTCAGTATAAAATGCTTCAGTTCAGTTCAGTTCAATGCTACAGCTGTGCCGATAACCATCTCAGTATAAAATGCTGCAGTTCAAGGGACAGCTGTGCGATAACCATGTCAGTATAAAATGCTGCAATTCATGGGACAGCTGTGCGATAACCATGTCAGTATAAAATGTTTCAGTTCATGGTACAGCTGTGCGATAACCATGTCAGTATAAAATGCTGAAGTTCATGGGACAGCTGTGCCGATAACCATCTCAGTATAAAATGCTGCAGTTCATGGGACAGCTGTGCCGATATCCATGTCAGTAAAAAAACAGTTAATGGGAATGAAGTGCGATATTTATGTCAGTATAAAATGCAGCAGTTCATGTGACTGTTATGCATATTACCTCGTCCGTAAAAGGCAAAATAAGTATTTAAGCAGCGATTTTGTCGATTTTTAAATTCTTATAAACACATTATTTGATTCAAGCCAGAAATGCATCGACAAAAATACAATGCTGTTGAACATTTGATTCAATACGTTGAATCCGGTACATTTCCTTCTACATATAACCGGAACAAAGTAGTATATTATAATTTGATATCTCCTCGTTGGGGATTGCCAAACCAAGACCAAAATTATTAAGTGTACAAAGAACTGTTGCTTTATATTGTTTTTTTTTTCTTCTCTAAACCCTTTATACAAACACGTGTATCTTGTTAGTTATTGGACGAAGATCTAGTCGTCCATTCACGTATGTTTTGTCCAAAGAAAGAGTTTAACCGTTTAAGGGTTAAGCTTTAACTTGTTTTAAAGTGTGATAGCTCGTTAATGTTATAAATTTTAATGTTGCTTGAGGCTTAACATTATGACACCAAACCCTTTTACACTGTTGTACGTTAGCGCCCAACTTAATTTGATTTGTTTTTGTAACTAAGGCAAAGTTATGTTATGTCGGTAGCGATAATATAAAACATGGTAAATTGCGTTGTTATTATGAGAGGTTTGTTCAAACTTGCAATGTTATTAAGTATACTCCTTGTCTGGAGATGTGATAATCTTTTAAACACATTTGTTGAATATAATAAAACATCTTTGATTAAGTTTTCTTTATTGGAAATGTATTTGGATTAATTTTTTGATTACACAAATTGCATTATTTATATTTTCATGTTACATCAATATTTTTATTTACTGTGTCAAAATTGTAAGCTTTTCATATATGTATGAAATAAAGAATAAATCAACAAGTCAATCAATCAATCAATAAATTAGTTAATCAACTAATCAATCAATTAATCAATCAATCAATTAAGCTTTAGTGGTTGAACACAGTCATTAAGAAACAATAAGTTGCATAATGTTAACAAAATAAACACATGCATTTCTATCGTTTTCTTTTTATAAAAGCTGTTATTTTTTTTTTAATCTTTGGACCAGCCCCACTTTTCTAAATACGAAATGCTTAATGAATGTACATAACAGATGACAACACAAACAAATTTATTAATCAGCAAATTCGTACTTCAGTTCAATGCTATATGAATTGATTAATGT